>JAQQSY010001062.1:0-14657 GCA_028646535.1 Procyon lotor | reverse complement strand
TTTTTTTTTTTCCTGCCAAAACTCACAAGTTTTTATGGTCTTCTTTTTCATGTGCGTCACTCTCGGACTGGGGGACACACGTCACCTGCCTGCAGCTGGAGGACTGTTGTCTGGAGGATCCAATGCGACCACAGCCAGAGCGTGGGCAGCGACCCGGAAACCTGTGTCACCTCCTGTCACTGCACGGCCCAGGGCACCGGCCCCCAGGCTGCCCTCACCGCAGCAGAGCTCGGTCCCTGAAGGTTGGTCGCACCTCTTAATACGTGGCTTTATTCATTTCATGCTCACATTGGGAATTACAACGATTGATATTTTGGGGGGAAAGGACACATAAATATATACATGGAGAGAAGGAAAGACAGAGAAGGAGAGACACAGAGAGACAAAGAGACCCAGAAAGAAACAGAGAGAGTGCACGGAGACACTGTCAATTGGTGTCTCTTATGTCCGTGGGCCTGGAATATGCAAGCACAGAAGTTAAAAATGCCAAATTATCTGGCTGAGAGAAAAATATCGGCCCCTCAGAAGCCCGGGACAATGGTCAAAACAGCAGTTCCATTAAGTGAGGGAGGACAGTGACGTTTCTGGTCCACATTAGCGCTGCCCGTGATCGGACGCCAACTCCTGCTGGAGGGACAGCAAGCGCCCTGGGGTGCGGCGGGGCTTTGAAGCGAGGCTGGGCATTCGGGAATAGAGGGGTTATGGAAGGGACGAGAATCTGTGCGTACCGTGGCAGGAAGGCAAGGCTCGGCTCCAGGCGGGTTTTCCGTCTGCTCCGATCACGCACGTGATGGACGAGGGCTCTGCGATCTTGTAGCCAGAGTCACACTGGTAAGTGACAGTTGAGCCAAGCTTGAGGTCGGTGCCAACTCTTGTCCCGTTCATTATATTCCCAGGGTCAAAGCAGGCTTCCCGTGGCTTCTCTGTGGAGGAAAGAAATGTCCGCTCCATGAGGGCAGAATCCTAACCTTCTGCTCCTTCTTTGGTGCCTAGAACGGTGCCTGGTGTACAAGAAAGGCTCAGAAAGTAGTCACAGAATGACCAATGACCAAGTTTTCAGGTAATTGCTAAGTTAATATATTAATGATGGTGTGCCATAAAAATGATTATCGAGGTAACGACTATCAGTTAATAATTAAATATTACAGAAAATAGGAAAAGCTCCTATTTAATAAAATTATATTTCCTTTTTTAGCCACATTTTATGGAAGAATTGTACCGAATTCCTGTCACTTACGTTAAAACACACAGTACTATTTCTGAATGCATCTTTTCCTCCCCCCTCTGGACTATAGCACGGAACCAAAGATGCTGACTCAGGAGAAGCTGAGGTCATTTGCGACCTTTGTGCTTAAATCGTATTAACGTGGAATCACAGCGCGCATTAGGAAGCGAGGAGAGCGCGCGGCTTCTCGGGAAGACTGGTCCATGCGCGCAGAGCGCACTGGCAGATCCCCGTCCCCGCAGACTGGCTGGGAAGCGGGGAAGGAGGCGCCCACCGAGCTCCCCGAGCTCCCCGACGCAGAGCGCACCTCCTGGGGGCGGGGTACAGATGGCGGAACGTCGAGTGCTGCGTCCACCCTGCACCAACCCCTCAACCACCCCAACATTATTGCAGGAAAGACGGACGCAGGCTTGTTCCGCGCCAGGGGCTGAGTGGGGCGCCGCGGACTTTGACCCTGCCCTTCACCTCGCCTCTGCCAGGACTGTCACCCCCCGCTTGAAACGTGGAGCATCTGAAGCTGCCGCTTGAAGAGTTAAGAAACATTCACTAAAAACCTGTCCTTTCCCAAATGTAAATACAAACCTGTCTTTGTGGCTTGTAGCTACACGGTGAATTCCAGGTGACTTTGGTAACCTTAATATTTTAAGTGTCTTTATATTCAATAGACCTTCCAAAAATCTCTAAATGGAAATATGTGTGTGTGTGTGTGTGTGTGCATATGTTTACATGCATGTGTATATATGTTATATGTTATATGTTTATATATATGTACATATACATCATTTCATCACTTGAATTGCTTTTTGCTTATGCCTGTCAACAGTCTTCATCAAAGCTCCTGGTAAAGTCAGGAGCCTCGAGAACCCAATTTGATAGATCTCCAAGTGATCACTATAGAAGTTATCTGAGATTTTCATCGTCCTTTTTTAGCTGAAAGGTATAAAAATACAATGTGGCTTCTGTGTGTGTGAGAGAGAGAGAGTGAATGGGGTCGTCAATGTCAACACAGGCTCCACGATAACTTGGGAGGATAAAATAAACATGTGTTTGTTCTCTCCTTTTGGCTTGACAATCTTTCCCACTCTAGAAAGTTTAAATAGGTCGGTTCCTTCATTCATTGTAGAAAATCCAGTGCTGATCACACATATAAAAGATCTCTGAAAATTATAAGGGGTAGACCTTGATTTTTTTGGGGGGTTGGTATTTATATTGGTCCCTAGTTAAATTTTTTTCTTACTGATTGTCCACATGCTGCTTATTACTAATTCTATACACTTGTGTTTGGAGGAAGAGCATCCTGAGAGATTGTGCAGGTATGTCATGAGAGATGAAGAATGAAATGAGTTCTGAAAACTTTACATTGTACAATCTCTTGGGAATGGATGATATTTAGAAGAGGAAAAAAGTACCAAGTTTGGGAAGTTTTGCAGGAAAAAAAGAGACTCATTTAACTGTATTTATTCCATATTTTCCACTATATTTAGAAAGATCTATGGGTCAACATCAGCCAAACAGAGATCTCTTTGGCAATTGTTGACTTAATATCGATTCTTAATTATAAGAATCTATTAGGCTATTTAGTTACTTACATACTTTCACTAAAATGCAATATATACTAAAAATATTATAGATGATATTATAATATATTATTACATCATCACATATTATAACACATAATATATTACACATTAATTGAATAATATGCTAGTGTCATAATATACCTTATTATATTATTCCATTATGTTATAATACATATTATTATATTACCACATTATAATGTGTTATTATATTGTCACATACATGTTTTTATATATATTGCATTATGATCAAAGCATGTAAGTGTATGCATACATATATCGCTGTATGTAAATAAATGCATATTATATGGATATGTAATTTGCACTAACATGTAACTGATGACACATATTATATGTGAAATAACATAACACCTGTTTGCAGGCTTCTATTCTGCTGACATCGGAGTCTGTCCCTGTGTATTGTGCTGGGACCAGTATTCTAATCATTTCCTTGAAAACAGATTTGGATATTTTGAAGGGTAGGTGACATGTCGATTCTTCGTAGCTGCGTAAACCCCGTCTAGAGCACAGAACATTTAGTCTAAGCAAAGCAGGAAAGCCTAAATGTGACTGCGGGCACCTGAGGGTCATCCCACTGCTGCTGCTGGCCGGCGGGCAGCGGAGCGTCCCGGGCAGCTAGTGGGAGGAGCCCTGGTCCAGGCGTGGGCGTCTGCTCCCCCCACTGCAGCCCCCATTCAGGATGCGTCCCCAGACCCCAGGAACGGCTGAAACGGCAGGCAGCACCAGACCCTACGCACACTTTAGGTCGTCCTATTTATACACCTGCGACAGCTGAACTGGTAAATCAGGCACACTAAGAGATGAGCAATAATAACTGATCATAAATGGAACCATTATAACCATATGCTGTACTAAAGGTTATGTGAGTGTGGTCCTGCCGTGTCTCTCTCCAAGTGTCCCACTGCCCTGGCCTCACCCCTCTTCTTGTGATGATGCGCGAGGGTGCGATGCTCACCCTGTGGGAAGTAAGGGGAATGACCTAGACCAGGTGACACAGCGTCAGGAGACCAGCGGCCCTGAGGCTACAGCTGGGGGAGGGGCATCTGCTTCAGGACAGATGCTCCAGGCCGGTCGCCCAAACCAAGAGGGGGCAGCGGACCACAGAGAAAGGGTCCCCCTCTCATGCCTGTTGCCTTCTCGGCCTCTTCAATCACGTGTCCTTGTGGATCTCTTTTAGTTTGGGTGACTGGTTCATGCCACTTACA
This sequence comes from Procyon lotor, assembly GCA_028646535.1. NCBI lineage: Eukaryota > Metazoa > Chordata > Mammalia > Carnivora > Procyonidae > Procyon > Procyon lotor. The sequence continues at coordinate 10,629 of JAQQSY010001062.1, read as the reverse complement.
CGATTACCCGCTTGTGTCACTACTTTAGGTTTCTAGCGGCCAGTGTCGTCCTCATTCGTCTAAACGTCCCGCATCTAACCTCTTGTTCCCACTCTTCGGCTGTCAGTTCAGGATGTTTCGCAATAAATCACAGAGAGTGTTTGCTTACAGTTTGTCACATTTTCTAACTCAGTGACTTCATAACATGTGTTTTGCCATAGTTCACATCTGCTGTCCTTAAGGAGTCACCCCTGAGCATCCCCGCCCCGGCGGCCCCGCAGGCAATCAGCCGGGGGCCAGACTGCTCAGACTAAATGTTCTATGCTCGGGCGGGGGGCCAGGGATGGCGGCTCGCTCAGTGAGGTTGCGGGCGACTCCGCTGCTCCCGGTGCTGGCCCTGCAGGGGGGCTGCTGCCGCTGCCTTCCCTGATCTTCTGCTGGCTGTACTTGTCCACCGCCTCCACTGGAGAGCTTTCCAGACATCAGGAGCTCCAGCCGCCAGATGGATGGCTAGCCTGGTCACCAAAGAACCCACACAAAAGAGGCAGGGCTTTCCTCCCAACCTTATTCCCCTGCTCATTGATCGTCTACCCTAGACCGCCCTATTGTCCAAGTAGGCAATGATAAATGTGCATCCCTATTTTAGATGCGGGGTGGTCTTTTTTAAATTCATTATGAAATGGGCATTGTCACGGTGAAGTGCATTTCTGTGAGTTCCTGTTAATATAGAAACTACCTGATGATATGGTAGATGCTGGAAAGTACTGTTTTCAATTTTTCATAGATATTGATGATTCCATCCCCAAAGCACAAGAACTCCGATTGCTGAATTGTTTAAATTCTTTTTTCTACTGTACATTTTAAGAAGAATTAGTAAGTTTGTTAGTTTTGGTGTTTAGAGGGAAATACATTAATTTTCTACTTAAAAGCATGTAAAGAGACACATGCCCAGTGAAGAGTTAATAGAAATGAAATGTGTTTTGCACTTTATGTGACAACTTAATTACTAGTAATAAGTAACTCAAAAATTTAAATATATGTATTCTCGTTATTTTTTTACAAAGCACTCACAACTGTGAATTGATATTTCATTAAGTCCTTTTCTCCAATTCTTAGTAATATACCTTGCATTTTCTTTGTTCACACGAGAAATGGATTTGAAAAGTGTGTAATGATTTTCACAGATCCTAGAGCAAAACACTTAGTTTGGGGTGGTTTTTGTTTGTGGTTTGTCTGTGTTTACTCTGGATGTTTGGTACCAGGGATGGTGGATCCCGAATGAAGTGAGAGGCACCTGTCTGGCGACCACACAAGGGGTCTCTGCCTGCCCTTGACTCTTCATGGACCAGCGCCCATGGCTGGTAGGGCAGGGGAAGGGCCACAGACATTACACAGGGAAAAACATGGATAAATCCAAGCTGTTTGGATGTACTTAATCTTAGTCATTCTGACAAAATAAATTAGAAGATGTTAAAACACATCTTAAAATAATTCCTATATGTTATCAAATCCTTCATTACACAAATCATAATTTATTTTCACATGGCCATAAATTTAGGGAAAAAGAAATTATTCATAGTTGTTGTTTTTTTTTTCCTTTCAGCTAAGGTAGAAATGTGTCTTTGCATTTTCTTCTCCACTGGAGAGATCAAACTGTCTTTCCCGGATGATGGAGATGCAAGCATTTTACATACTCAACAGACAGGCAAGACGTCAGAAATAAATGCTTACAATGGAAACATCTTGATACAAACTATTTGGCACGAAAAGGAAACTGATCACAGTACCTTTAAATTCAATTGCGAACCCCGACAAGCCCACAGAAGCATCACTCCGAAATGCCAGAAAAACACTATTTCCACTACTCTCGATTCTCTCTGGGGCTTGAGAGCCCTGGAAACTTCCAAGGAGAGGTCTGTTGGAATCCTCTCCCTCATAGATGTGTAGGAAGTCATAGCTGGGCTCCATGTTGAAACTAAGGGAAAGAGAATTCATCAGGTTAGACACCAATACGTGTCTCTCACCTTCCAGACCGGAAAGTTGTTGAGATCTCACACAGGGAGTCCATTTGCTTTCAAGGAACACTTGTTAAATACTAGAACAACCCAAAAGTGAAATGTAACAACAATTTGCACGTCAAAATAGCGATGTGTATGACCACTATCAATGATAAATACTGTTAGTATTTTACGGAATGACCACTGCATTCAAAATAGTATGATTTTGAAGCTGTCTATAAGAAGTCGAATCCTAATAACTCGGACAAAATAGCTCTTTCCCACACTCATGAAATTGCTAATGAAATGTGGCTTAAAGGAAATGGGCTTAAAAGGGAAAAACTCCCACAGATATTTGATTTTTATGTGAATATTTTTAGTTTGCAACACAATTATTGAAGTTTTGTTTAAACATTCTTTTTTTGTGAGTTTTTTTGTTTGTTTTGTTTTGTTTACTTTTAAAAATGTAACTGCTTCTCCTTGCTGGAGTAAATCGGCTCACGTAGGTCATCGCTATGATGGCACCGACTGGTAGGCACCTGTTCTGCCCGTGTTTCTCCATCACTGACTTTAGCCAGTTATCTCTTCCCCATCCCCCTACTTTGTCTCTACTCCTCTCTCTGTCTCTCTTCTCTAGTATTAAATGTTCTGGTAACCCCCTACATCCTCTAGTGGGATCTGGCTTTCAGTGTCTCTGCCATTTTTGATGAGAAAGCTGATGATAATCTGGGAGCTTCAAAAATGAACATACTCTCAATAAAAGGCTAAATGTACAGATGGGTAAGATCTTGATGAGATCAGAACAAACCAACAAGTTAGAGGAATTTAAGTAACTCATTCTGACTGGCGTTCTACTTCTCCCCCATCTCTGAATCAGGGCCTTTGAATCCTTAGCAAGGACTCATTCTGAGCACCTTCTACTCTCTCTGCTTCGAGTTGGCAGTGGAAGATAGGGATGGAGAGTCAGGAGTCTTAATTATCACCAACATGGGCTTTGTTTCTCTGCAGATTCAAGGGATGACACAAGAACACAAGCTCTCTTCAGAAATTGCCCAGAGCATCCTGAAGGCAGTGACAAAGAGTGGGCATCGCAGAGGACCCAACATTGACCGAGGCCCCAGCCCTGCATCGTGCCGTCCCTCCTTATGTCAAGGCTACGCTGGGTCCCGTGAGAGGTCCCTAGACATATTTACCAAAGGAAGTTGTAGAAGGTCTCTTAGTCTGTTTGTTTGACGATTCCTTGAAATCAGAAGTGAACATGGAGTAAAGGCTGGCATGAGCAAGGATAAAGGCACCAACAGGAATTGTATCAACCAAGTAGGACTTAATTAGGATAAGATTTTTTTTTTTTTTTGGAATACGTTTCAAGAATGTTACTAGAATCTGGTCACTCTTTACCCCAAATAACTGGCATAGGTAATTATTGGGAGAGATTATTTTTGAGCACTGGAAATACATCAAGGCACAGACACAAAGCATTCTGAATGCTCTTGCTCTCTCTCCCTTTGCATATACCATAATTCATGTGTAAAAGGCTGGAGTGAAATTTGTAATTGCAGTTGAAATTGAAAATTATAATTCAATTTCATGTTTGTAAAATCCATTCGTAATTCTACTTATGCTAGCTGTACCATCCAACCAGAGGCCAAAGTCTGGCCCAGCCTGAAAGCATATTTAATTTGAGTCCCAGTGTGTGAGTGGCATGGGGCCCACATTCACAGGGGCCTGCGAGAAGCCAGTCACCCCCCAGTCATCCTAAGTACCAGGATGAGCGTTGGCGCTAATGTTCCCGGTCAAGTAATGCTTTGTCTTCACTGGTCGTAAGGCCAGCTGCCACCCGCCCCAGCCTCATAGAAACACACCTGACTTTAGTCATGTTCCTGAAACTGTGCATCTGGGCAGCACGTGTCAATGTCAGCCCCCCTTTGCTGGGGTAGGTGAAATCCTTGTCCTCCACCCACTGCTTCCGGTTCCCTCGCTATCTACTAAGTAGATCTGGTTGGAAGGTCTCAGGATCATTCCCAACTGTGTGATTTTTCCATTACATTGGGTCAGCTAAGGACTTAAGGATCTAAAAGGTGGAAGAAAGGTTGGAGATTTTCTATTTCTACTTTCTTTCCAGAAAGGTGTGTAGAATAAGTAGAAACAAAAACAAAAACAGAACAAAACAAAACAAATAAATGACTTCTTCTATAAAACTGCCTTCGGTCCTATCACATGGATTGCACTTTGGGAACCCCGATAATTCGTCACTGTGACACATTGGAAGATAGGAAACTCTTACTTATCAGGTTCTGTGTTCTCTGAAAGGCTTTTAATTGTTAACTTATTTTTAATCTCCTGGTACCAGTCGTGTCTCCTGGTTTTAAGGAAGGCACTAGTAGAAGTTGACATTCACAAAACCCATAAAGATACCCAAAAACACAGCAGCACGTGTTCAGTGGCTTTGTGTAATAGCTGGCAGACATACTAAGTATCCGTCACGAGGTAAATTTATAGCAGCTTGAGTACATTCAAGACATGATGGCTTATCAGACTGCCTAACATTTAGCATCACAGGCATTTAAAATTACACTGACTCAGATCCCATCAGGAGGAGAGAGTGAAGGAAGATAATCAACAACTAGGCCTAGAATGGTGACATAGACATCAGAAAAGGAAACGTGTTCCATGGATAAGTGACTGTAATTAGACCACTTCACCCTGGGGAGCTAAGAGCTCAATAGGACAACCTATAGAATACCTTATTTTTTAAAACACTCCTTCCTTTAGTTTAAAAATCAAAATGCAAAAGTGGAGATTTTGGGATTTGGAAAAAATCCAATTATCACATACCAGCTACAAGTAACATGATAGTCCTAGAGAATGTATATTTGTAAGATAATCAGAATGTTTGAAACTTCCTCCTCAAGTTTAGCAGGAGTAAGTTAGCAATAATTTTTTTTTTTTAAAGATTTAATTTATTTGACAGAGAGAAACACAGCGAGAGAGGGAACACAAGCAGAGGGAATGGTAGCAGGAGAAGCAGGCTTCCTGCAGAGCAGAGAGCCCGATGCGGGGCTCGATCCCAGGCCCCTGGGATCTGACCTGGGCCGAAGGCAGCTGCTTAACGACTGAGCCACCCAGGCGCCCCAGCAATAATTTTTTAAAGAGTAACATCTATTAATTCAGATTTTATAGCAACCACACTGGGGGGACTTTCGTTTTCACTTCCATTTTCCAAATTCTATCAAGTCAGGGTATCTCGATGATAATAAAGATATTATCACAAATACCTTTGGGAATGTCAGCCAAGACGTATGATGGAAATGAATTCGTTCTCACACATGTGGGGAAATAGGAGGCACTGATGAGAAATTAGACTACGTCCACCTGTATCACTTTTTTGTTACTTTTCTTGAATATTCTATAAATTAAGCCTTCTCATGTGGAACAGATGGTATGCAAGACAGCATTTAAAAGTAATTCTTGCTATATCATGTGTGTCCCAATACAAGTAGGATGCTCGGCAGCAAAGTAATCTAGTTCCATTTATGTCCTTTTGCAGCCTGATGTAGTAGCTCTTAGAACAAGGTCCAGGGGCTTCATTCAGGGTAAAACTGGGCACCCCCGGAAGGGGTGCGCGACGTAACTGTTAGGTATGACCCTTAACATCGTATCGAAGATGGAGTCTACAAGAGACCGTACCTTTTGAATATCAAGGCAATGACGAAGTCTGGATTCACTTTTATTCTCCAGTCACATTCTTTGCCAGGAGGATATGGCTGTGGGTAGTTAGGTGACAAAATGACGCCCGCTGGGCCGGTCAGGTTCCCCCCACAGGCAGCTGTCACAGAAGAGGAACAATGCTCGTCAGTGTGAGGTAAGACACCGCAGGATTCAACAAGGACACGCACTATGTGTTGGGTTATTAAACAATTTTCCAGGTGAAAATTTAAGACCTCGGAGGGCTGTACATTTCTCGTGGACTTGCTCATAATATTTGATATAATGATTATTATTATTATATATTATTATTATTTGATATAATGTCCCACCCTATTTTTAGCATTAAAATAGCATTATTTAGCACCCTATTTTATTTTAGCATTAAAATGCTGATAAATAAACTTGACTTGCTATTATTTTAAGCTTTACAGATCACTTTACTCGCCCATACTCCTAGGAGGCACACACACACTCACACACACACACAAACTTGGGAAGGGGAAAGAAATCCCCACAAACTACGTTTATGGTCCTGCTGATTCTTCTGTCCTTTCTGGCCCACAAAGTTATTGCCAGACTGTTCTAGAAGGCATGCTTCCTGTTCACTTGTGTTTCACTCTTGCCTGGCACAGTCTTTGATGAAGTATGCAGGAAATACTCGTCGACCACATATTTCTCACCATCCACTGATTTGGGTATGGTTTGGGACACAATTCAGAAATGACAAAACTAACAAAGTTTAAGTGACATCTGGGACTAGGGAACCAGTAAGAGACTGAGCTAGGACATCAATCCTAAAAATCTGTGATCACAACGATCAGTACATTATTATCAGAAAGAAGCACTTTATTTTTTTTTTTAGAAAGAAGCACTTTAAATGATGCTGATCAACCTACATTTTTTTTTAATCTCTCACTTTTTAATTACCTGGCTTTACATTTATATTCGGAAGACAACAGTTATGAAGTTCAACCGTGTTAATAGGCAAGCCAATGTTCATTCTTAAACCTCAAAATGTTTAGGATGGTTTCATTTATTATGTAGGATTTCTGTTAAATCTTCCATCATGTGGAAGGTGTGAAAACACTACAAAATTCACAAGTATATACATTTCAGATGCATCCAGGAATGTGCTAAGTTTATGGTTCTTCATATCAAATACCGTGGTTTGTCACCAAGTTGCTTTAAGAAATCAGCCCAGTTAACGCTCCACCTAAACTAGACACTGTATTTCACATAATTGACCTTGTATGCATTTAGGAAAAAAAACACAAGATAAGTAGAGAAAGAAATACTCTAATTGGTAATTTTTTCTATACACACACACGCACACACACACGCACACACACAAACACAGAAACGACTTTTTTGGAAATTATATGAAGGTACGTTTGTTCTAATTTTCTGTGACAGCTGTGTGTTTCAATACTCATTTGTGCTTCTGAAAACAATGTTTTCAATAAATTAATAAATATTTTATATATACGTAATATATAATATATATTTTAGAAAGTACTGGAATTTGTTTTATATGTATATAAATGTACATATGATGTATATATGTATATACATATATGCATATGTGTATATGTTTTATATGTATAGATGTATATAAAACAAATTCCAGGACTTTCTATTAAAATTTCAGTCTCATTAAAGGCAAACTCTACATAGTATCCTAGGAAATACTTATAATGAATTCAGATATACCCCCAAGAGTAATATGATATAATTTTCACAAAAATGGTTAAAGCCCCTCGTCCCCAGCATGCAGTGTGATTTTAATAAAGTCCACTGAGACCACTGTCTAATCAGCTCTCCCAGGCGGCTGCCTCTCATGGAATCGGGTGGCGAGCCCGGGCCGGGACGGTGGCAGGTGGCCCAGAGGTCGAACACGCAGGTTCCTCGGGGTCTGACGACCTTCCACTGCACACAGGGTTTGCAAGATGAAGAACGACAGATTCAGGCCACTGGCTTCCAGTGTGTTTCCAGCAGAAAGAATTGAGGGATGACGCTAGCTACTGATTTTTAAGCAAAACAAAGGGGAGTCTTATTCCAAACAGATCTAAGGAGGCATTTCTCAGGGAGGTTATCTGAAAACTGTCTTGCTGTGTTCGTTCTCTCTGTGGGTCAGGCATTCTTCATTTTAGCCTCATTAGGTTTTAATTTGAGAGCTTGCAAAATATTTTGGATAGCATTAGGAATTAGTACAAAATGTGACTCAGCCACTCCGGGAAATTCTCCGGAGGGAATGGACACAGAAATGAAAACCACAAATTTATATCAATCTTCTGTGCCTTGTTCGGAATCCTTAGGATCCTCTCCTTCATAGATACAGTTACAATCTTCACCCCTCACAGCATGAGGGGGTACTCTTTAATGAGACAGATCCTCGTTTTGGCACCAAAATGTTTCCGTGTTTATGCCATTAAATGACATAACTAATCTTGAAATAGCCACCCTGTAGATCAGGGCAAGATGCAGACACAAAATGCATTTCTGTAAACTTAGGGTAAATTCTTGCTTTTCAGAGTTCTTTATAACTTGGACTTGGAGAAGAGGGATTGCAAGCTATATAAGACAATGGGGATATGGAGACTTTGAGGGACCTGTTACTCGGAACTAGAAAGTGGTGAGTGTCCTCTGGTCTAGGGGCAAGTCCTTTGGGCTCAACTGAAACCCCCAAGGAGGGGCCTCCACCATTAGAGTCCTTTGGGAAGTGAAGAAAGGGAGCGATCCAAACCATCCCCAAGACAAATCAGCAGCAAATGAAGAGTTTGTGCAAGTATAAATAACATTCCAACAGGTGAGTTAAGAGGTTTCAGAAAAGAAAGAAGCCAAAAACAGGAGAAAAAGGACTAGTAAGAATAAGAGGTGGACAATAAATTAGTAGGCTAGCCAATCGGGAAAGAATGGATCCAAATGGACAAGAAGAATATGCAATAAAAAAAAAACCATTCAACCTCGCTATTAATTTAAAATGCCTATTAAAACATCAAAGAATCATCACTTTCAGTCCATATCAAATTATGAGGTTAAAAACTATGCACACTGGGTTTTTTCCCCGTCCTTCGGGGAAATAAACAGCCATGTCTGTTGGTAACTTAAATCAGTGCAACAATCCCGAAAGAGTTTTGAAAAATGTTTTAAAAGCCTTGGAAACACATAAATTAGTAGAAATATGTCACTTGTAAATGATCCTGGATGAGTTTTGCAGCAAGAGGGTTCATTTCTGCAATTTTCTTAGTAGAGGGGGGACAGAAGCAACCTAAGTGTACAGTAGGAGGGGATCCTGTGTTCAATGTTGGCCAGTCCACGGAGATGCTGTGCGGTCATTGAAAAGCAGCAGAGAATACATAGTTGCACAAAAAGATACTCCTTTCCTATCAGTAAGTCAAAGTGCAATGGACAAAGTAAACAGGATGTTGTCACTTGAAAACATTTTAAAAATAGTTTAGACACTCATACAATAATTATGAAGCTCATTTACACATGCTCATGTTCATAATATTTGCCTCCAGGTAGAAAGAGGACGGCTTTTTGTCCTCTTTTTTTTCTCTTAACTGAACATGTATTATTTTTTAACAAGGAAAAAGCTTATGAAATAAAATTAAAAACTGTCTTAAGTCAGTGGAACAGAATCTACGTGGGTGTTAAGACCTAATGGATGGGTTTCTTACAGAAGACATTAGCCTCATTTCTGGGGGAAAAGAAATGTTTGCAATCTAACGCAAAGATCAAATTAATTTATTCGCAAATATACATTTTCTACTTTTCTGTTACATAATACCTATGTGTGTAGGCCTGGCTGTCAACACAATCGATACTCAATTGCCTGCAAGGGTGTTGAGCCTCTCCCTTGGGCTGATACTCCAGGCAGAGGAAATGCTGCCTATTTCTTCTGTTGAGAACTGGACTATTCTCTCGTAAAATATCTAGTCGTGGGTCACAATTACATAACTAAGATATAAACTAACAAAGGATGACAGATTAGTTGGGAAGGCGGTCAGATTGTGCCTAAATTAACATCGACCGAGAAATACTCTTGAAGAGTTTAATGGGTAGCTGCGCTGCTTTGGAGAGTACTCTACGCATTTGCAATCATGCAAAATGGGGGCTGTCTTTCCCATTTAAACACAGAGCGGTGGTTCAAAATGATGCTGCATTTGTAGGCAATCACTCTACGTTAAAAAAGAAACACACGGCAATGTTGCAAGTGTCCGGATGACGTGGCTTGAAATAAAAGGCAGGAGGGCGCCCGCAGAATTAACGAAATGTAAACTCAGCGCAAAGCACCCAGTGCACGCGGGCCACTCTCTGACAAGGCTGGACACACTAGTCAGCAGAGCCGTCAGACCTCATGCATCTTCACAGTGCTCCAAGTACTTAGTGATGAGTTACGAGCTGCGGGTCACAGTGCCACGGGACCCCTGAGAATCTCTCTGCTGCTGCGTATATGACAGTAAAAATCATTTTAAATAACAAAATCCCCTGAAGTTCACTCTATGCAAAATGGCCTATTAACTATGTGCACATCATTTCATTATCACTTCCTCTCTCCACAGATTAATTAAATTTTACATTTTTCAGGCAGATCATAAAGAAGTACAAATTAAACCGTGACAGTTCATTAAAAATAATAAAGTTTAGCGGAGTTTCTTTCAAAAATAAAATGAAATAGGTATTATGGTGAAATATTTAATTGAATGAGGGGACAATCTACCTGTAATTACTATTTTATATAAAAATATATAGTGCCCTAAAACCATACCTTTGATAGAATATCTTGGATAGTTATTCAAACTGAAGTCTGCAAAACCAACTGATACCCTTTCAATAAGGTCAAACTATGAAATTCTAGTGAATTTCAGAAGCACATTTCTCCTTTTATCTTCATTTTGACCAAAGCAGTATAATTTCTGGTTTTCAGGATTCTATTAAAATG
>JAQQSY010001061.1:0-14657 GCA_028646535.1 Procyon lotor | reverse complement strand
AAGTACGGCAGCCCTATATGGACTATATGTCTCAGTTCCTATAGTCCAAGGTAGGCCTATGCGGCGTTGCTCGGCTCCTTCTCTGCTGCTGTTTTTTCCGCCGCAATACCTGGGAGCTCTGCTGCACTCAGGCTCCCCTGGTCCCTCGGTGACCCCACGGGTCCCAAAACCACACTGTTCCTGTGAGGGCGGAACCCCCGGTTAGCCTCCGGAGTGATGTCTCTCAGTGGAGCGGACTAGAAGTTCCGGATTTTGTGCTCCGCGGCTCTAAGGCTGCTGGGAGCTGGCTCCTCCCCCCGGGGTCTCTCTTCCCGTCACTTTAAATTCACTTTTTCCACACGTCCTACCTTTCTGAATGTGGTCGATTTTCTGCTCCTAGAGTTGCTGTTCTTATTCTCTTCTCTCTGCTGTTGCGTTTGCCGGCTTTTAGAGTGATTTCCTCCTCTTTAGCTGGACTTCTGATTCCCAAGGCTCTCTGTGCCTCCTACACCTCCGCCATCTTGCCTCCTCTCCTGTCCTCTATGTTTTGGGAAGAGTTTATGAAGGATTGGTACTACTTATCTTTTAAGTGTTAGAATTTCTCTGGTGAAGCCATTTGGCCTTGAGATTTTCTTTGAGATTTGAAATTAATAATGCTGTCTTTTTTTTTTTTCTGGATTTTTTTATCATTAAAAAAATTCTTGGTGTAATCAACTTTTGCAGTTGTTTTTCTGTTTAGTATTTTGTTGATTTCCACAAATTTTTATTATTTACTTCTGTTGCTTTAGGCTTAGATTTTTTTTTTCTTCTAGATTTTTGGGATAGATTCTTAGATTACAGGATTTTTTTTCTTGGGATGTAATCATGTAACCAAACAAAAGTAAAGCGTATGATCCAGTGGATTTAAGCATTTTCACTATAATATGGTGCCATCAGCACTAATTTGAGAACACTTGGCATCACCCTTATAAGAAGCACCATATCTATTAGCAGCAGTCCCAATTTTCCCCTCTATACAAGTTCCTGGAAAATCATTAATCTGCTGTATATGTCTATGGATTTTCCTATTCTACCCATTTTATATAAATGGAATATACAATATGTGGCTTTTTGTGTCTGCCTTCTTTCACTTAGTATAATACTTTCAAGGTTTTTTCATAATGTTGCATGTATCTGTACTTTATTTACTTTTATGCCTTAATAATCCATGTATTGATGTCTCATTTTGTATATCCATCCACTATTTGGTGGATATTTGAATTATTTCTATCATTAACTGTTGTATAACTGTTAAGAGCATTCATGTTAAAATTTTTGTGTGAGCGTATATTTTGTTCTCTTGGGTGTACATCTAGGAATGGAATCACTGGGCCATACAATAATCCTGTTTTTAAAGTTCTGAGGAAGGGACAAACTGTTTTCACCATGGCAGGTTATTTACTCATTTTTTTCTTCTATAGTCATTCAAAGATATTAAGTTTTCCTAAACAGTGCTTTAGTAGGATATCATATTTGATATGTTGCTTTCATTTCCACTCAGTTTGAAAAACTCTATTTTTTTTGCATTGGCCCATGGGTTCTCTATAAGCATTTCTTAATATTTGTGAATATCCCCAATTTTTCCTGCTATTAATACCTAATATGTTGACATTATAGTTGAAGAATATAGTTTATATGAATTTAACCCCTTAAATATGCACTTGTTTCAATAATGGACTTGTTTTAAAAATATATATGGACTTGTTTTTATGTCTAATACAGTGTTTACCTTGGAAGGTGTTTGTTTGTGCTTGATATATTTTATTGTTGGGTGAAGTATGCAATAGGTACCCTGTCCTACTGGCTGATGACATTGTTGAAGTCTTCTGTATCTTTGATTCTTCTCTCTAGGTGTTCTGTTAATTGAGAATGAGTATTGAAGTCTCCATCTATTACTGTTAAATTGTCTATTTCTCTCAAATTCTGTCATTTTTTGCTTATTTTAGAGTTATATTGCTGGGTAGATATAGGTTTGTAATTCTATTTCTGCTATTTCTATTATACAGTGTGTCATTTTATCTCTAGAAACAATTTTATCTATAAATTCTGATACTAGTATAGCCATTTCGAATCTCCTATAGTTACTGTTTGTATGGTATATCTTTTTTTCTTCTCAACCTATTCATGTCATTGGATCTGTAGAGTCTCTCTTATAGACAGCATATAATTCCTTATTATATTTTATCCAATCTGACAAGCTCTGCCTTTTATGGAATGTTTAATTCATTCACATTTATTATAATCATTGATATGGTTACATCTGTCATTTTGCTATTTGTCTTCTGTATGTTTCATATCTTTTTTTTCTGGTTATTGTCCTGTTATGTGCTAAATAGAAATTTTCTCATGTACTATTTAAATTCCTTTTTTTGTTGTACATTATTCAGTTATTAGTGGTTTCTATAAGAGTCACAGTATGAATCCTATTATATACTGCTTTGTATTAATGCTTATTTAATTCCAGTAAAACATAGAAACTTTAACATAGCTACATATCTTCTCTTGTTTATGATAGCATTGTCAAATACATTATATTTTTATATTTATGGGCTCAAAACCCTGTTTGTAAATATTGTCCTAGATATTTAAGAATAATTTAAGAAAGTGTGTGTGTGTGTGTGTGTGTGTGTGTATACTGCCTTTTATGTTAACCACATAGTTACCGTTACCAGTGTTTTTATTTATTTGTGTGAATTCATGTTACTCCCTGATGTCATTTTCTTTTAGCCCAAAGGGATTCCTTTAGTTTTTATAAGGCAGGTCTGCTGGCAAGGAATTTTCTGTCTTTGTATATCTTGGAATAACTTTATTTCAGTTTCATTTTAAAAGAACAGTCTTGCTGGATATGGAATTCTTAGTTGACAGTTTTTGTTTGGTTTAGTTTTCCTTTTAGCTCTTTGAATATTTCATCACAGTACCTTCTGATCCTCACTTTTTTGGCTTGGTTTTCTAATGAGATATCAGATGCTGTTAATCTTATTATGGTTCCTGTCTATGTGATCAAATCATTTTCCTCTTGCTGCTTTAAAGACTTTTCTGTTTTTTGAGTTGTGTAAGTATGGATCTTCTAAAATTTCTCCAACCTGGAGTTTATTGTGCCTCTTGGGTTTATAAGTTAATGGTTTTCATGAAACATGGGATATTTTGGACATTATTTCTTCATATATTCTTTCTGGCCCTTTCTGTCTCACTGTTCCTTCTATGACTTCCGTTTTCCACCTATTGGTGTGTTTGATGGTGTTGCACAGGTTTTGGAGGCTTTTTTAAAATTTGTTTTTGAGATTAGATAATTTCTACTGATCCATCTTTAAGTTCATTTCTTCTTCCAGCTCACCTATACTCCTGACCTCTGTAGTGATTTTGTTTTTGCGCTTTTCATTTAGATTTTACAGTTGTTTCTTATAATTTCTGTCTCTATTGACATTTTCTATTTGTGCCATTTTCATAAGGTTTTCTTTAGTTCTTTGGAAAATATAATCATTGCTTTAGGGTCTTCCAAGTTCAACATTCAGGCCTCCTCAGAGACCATTTCTATTGACTTTTTTTTTTTTTTTTTTACTTGTCCATGTATCACTCTTTCTTGTTTCCTTATGGGTCTCATATTTTGACAAATTCAGAAACTACCTTGTAGTAAATTTAGAATTTAGTAAATCTAAATTCCCCCTCTTCTCAGAGGTGGTTGTAATGGGTTTTCTTTTTTCTTTTTTGGCTCATTTGGTGCCTTGCACTGGCTAATTGTGAGGAGTCATTCTCTTCCTCAGTATGGGGCTACTGATGTCTCTAAGGTTTTGATTTCCAAGCCTGACATCCTAGAGATGAATCATCATAGCTCAGTGATCAGATAATGATTGGTCAAATAAATCTTGAGTCAATAAATTTCTATCTTTTTCCGGTGGATTTGGGTGTGAATCAGGGTATGTGTTCAAAGTTCAGGCAGTTCATGAGTGTGCCTGGCTTTGAGTTTTTGCTAGGCCATCTCCTGTCTCCTCTCTGCAGTAGGCCTTCTATTCAGTCCTAGATAGGGACCTCCTTGGTGTCTCCTGAGCATGTACAGACTTTTGGGTTTACGCACAGCCTTCCAGACCACAAACATATATGAATGCATATCAAGACTCAGTATGTTTGTTTTCTGTTCTGTTCTAAGTAAGCTCTGTGCCAGTGTGGGGCTCAAACTCATGACTGTGAGATCAAGACCTGAGCTGATATCAATAGTCAGACACTTAACAACTGAGCCACCCAGGCGCCCCAAGACTCGATATGTTTGACTTACTATCCGGATATCTTATTAAATTTCTCTCTAGTGTGTTGGTCTTCTGCTTGACACAACCAATATCAAAACTTCTGAATAGTTGTGGTTGTTGGTCTGTCTTGAATCTCACCACTAAGATTGTTGTTTCAACAACACCCTTGGGGATGTACTTTGCTCCAAATCAAACAGCACCATCTGGCAGCAAAAGTGTTTTCACCACTCCCTTCGACTACTGAGCTGATAGAACTAGGGTTGAGGGGGGGATGAGAGCAGTGCTAGTTTTAGGCTAAAACACCACAGAGGACCACTGTTTTTATCTGAAGTTCATTAGTCTTTCTTGAATTAAAGCTTCCAATTTGTTGTATGGCTTCGGTTGATTTTTTTTTTTTTTTTTTTTTCCAGAACTGAAATTGTTTTTGACAAATGTGTCATGTTTTGTTGTTACTTTTTGAGACAGAATTTGCTGAACTTCTTACTCCACTATTCTTGGAGCCCTGCCTCTTTTTCCTTTTTATCAGAAAAAGCAAGTTTTCCCCAGAAGCACATTGTAGCTTCTAATTATACATCCTTGAAGAAGGGAAAAACAAACAAAAAAAACAGAAAAGTGTGTCCTGTGGCTCCTCCTTGTACAAGGGGAACTACCTTTGGTAGTCCCTTGAGTAAAGGCTGGCAAGTGAGAAAAATGTATGTCTGAAATGGGTTGGGCTTACACAATTATGTCTGCCACCCAAGTCTAACTGCTGTTCCCCTAAGTAGGAAGTACAATTATTCTTAACACTTTTATAGCCAAGGCAGTTGGACATGAATTTCATTATGAATCAAGTTTAGGGATTTAGAGAAAAGGAACTACATGGGTTTTACATAGAACTTACCATGTACTAGTGTTGTAACCTTGGGCAAGCTACTTAGCCCTCCCTATTCTTTAGTTTCTCCATATGTCAAATATGGGTAATAATCTTTCTAAAAGAGTTGTAGTAAGAAGTAAGTGCCTGTAAAGTACTTTGCCCAGTGTCCAACTCACAACCACTGTTTAGCAAATGTTAGTACCTGGTGAGGATAGGAAACTTTAGGAGACCAAATATAACTTAATATGGAATTGTTTCTTTGTTCCCATAGAATATTTTCTAATGTTACAATTGAAAGGGAGAATGCTTTAATTCTGTGTCAGTCATGGAGTTCTCTAAGGACTGGTTATATAGGCTATTCCATGTAGATCAATATTTGGCTTATGTATGACACTGAAACTGGGCAAATTACCAACTGATGTTTTAGCTAAGCTCTTTCCTTCAGGAATTGAGTCATGGAACCAACAACTATAGATTGGAAATGCAAAACAGTATTTTATGAAGGCTGTAGAAATCATAGCAGATTATTTACTATTTAAAGTAGAAAAGAATAGAAAAATACTGATAAGAAAGAAGAATATGAACGTACTCATGAGAAAACATTAATTAAACATTGGCCACTTTAGTCACTCCGTGTGTGTATATACATATGTGGTATATATTTCTCATGGTGATCAAATACTAAATAGATTTCTGATATTATAAAATGACAGTTCACTTATGGATAATTGGAAAGGAAATGAAAAAATAAATGAGATTTCATGAATATACTGAGAATAACTTGCAGTCAGAAAACTAAGTCAGCATGTGGGTATATGTGCCATAATGCAATTTCATTTTCAATCAGCTGCAAGTAATTGATAAAATTAGTTATAGTGAAAATAAGTCTTGATGATAATACCTTTTGTGTTTGCGATGAATTAATGATCACTGGAGATATCTACAAGTAATTCTAAAGATTTTCATAATAAGATGTAGCAAAAGTTTTGGTCATGTTTTAGAAATGGAAAAAAAGCAGTGGCAGAAAATTTTCACAAGGAGCCAGAGCTTTTGTAATGAATCAGGAATGCAGAGTTCCTTCCAGTACAGTTTCATTTAGGAAGCAATGGGAACCATCTTAGGCTATGAATACCATAATTACTGTAGTTCTTGCCAAATTTTCCACCCACCGCTTATTATCTCATTTCTCCAGAGAAGCAATGGCTGAAAATATCATTGTTGATGATCCAGACAGCGTGAATGAGTTTGTTCTTTTAAGGGAGGCGGGGAGAAAGGGATGGGGGCAGATGAACTTTGTGCACACTGACTAGCTCCTCATTGGGATGACGGCAATGGTGTTGTTATAAGTGGTCTCCTCTGAAATGTAGGTCATCGTTAACGCTCTGTATCTCTTTCATTCCTCAGCTTTCATTCCTGAAAACTGGCCACCTTTCCATTGCTTCGTTCCTACCTCATAATAGCTGAACTATAACTGCTCTGTTTCCTGATTACCTGAAACTGAGATCAGGATTGGTACCTAATAAATCCTCCTTCTCTGTACCAGCATCATGTAGCCATATGGCAATTTCAGAAAAGCTAGTCAAAACCTATGAGAGGTAAAAAGGCACAGACTTTTCAGCGAAATTCGTTACAAGGAGAAAGTCCTTAGTAAGACACAGATCAATTGTGTCATATTGCTGCAGTTCCATTGTGTAGGTATGGCAGGGGTATAATTCTCTTAGACATGTTGAGTGGGGAATTGAGAAAAGTCCCATTCACTCTTAGGTGACCCCTTAAGACTTAAAAGGGGTACACAGAGGCTATTAAGAAAAAGCAAAGAAGTGGCAACCGAGGCTGAAGTTACAGAATGGAATAGGAATAATGAGAATGATAAAGTCTGAGAAAAATAATTTCTAGCTGCATGGATAGTATTCCACTTCAAGCATAAGACATGTCTTTCAGCAAATGCCTATGTCAGAGCATCTTGTAGCACTATAAAATTGAGTTTAATACGAAGACCTTTGCACGCAGGGATACTCGGGGGTTCAAAATTCATTTGCAAATTTCGGCCGTCTAGTGAATTCTGTGTAAGTGTATATTTTAGGATTTGACCCAAGGTAGAGGGATGGATTAAAGAATCTTTGTTCTCTGCATACATAGACTAGATGTACACTAGGGCTCGCAGAAAATGGTAGTAAAGCAATAGGCTCTGGGGCTGAACTCTGTTTGAATTCCAGCTCTAACACTTAACTAAATGTGTGATTCTTGAGCAATTCACTTGCCTCTTTCTGCTTTGGTGGCCTCATCATCAATTTAGGAATGATAATATGTGGCAGGTTTGCCCTATGATGTGCTAGGTCTCTTGTCCCAAATTTTGAAAGCTGCCAATAACTCGAGGAAGGGGTTCTAGTATGTTCAGTAGGCAGGAAATAAATTTGTCAGGAATGTGAAATGCTATGATAGATTCGATTTGGATCCACTGCCTCCATCTAGATGCATCATAGGGCAATGGTATGGTCTATAAATGCATGGGGGCTCTAAATCAAATTCCAAGGTTAGAATCGGGAAACATTCTCTGTAAGGATGAGAGTGCTGACCCCCTGATTGGAGAGAATGAGCATCTACTCCAAGGCTTTGGTATGATTAATTTGAATGTTTTGAAGGAAAGGACATTCTCTCCGCATCAGACTCCTGAGGTAAGCCTGGGCATTTGGGTGCCTGAAGAGCCGATCAGTGGTTGTCCTCATCTTAAGGTTGCCATTCTCTCCATCAGGCATCCTTTGTTTCTTCCTCTTTGGCTTATTAAACATACAATTGTAAATGAATTTGCGAATGATATAATCACTTTTTTTGAGTAAGTTCTTCTGTTAGCTCTAGCAGTATAATAGGTGTAGATCTTTGTTCACAGAAAAATTACTGTTTGCAAAGAATTGAATGATTGGCTTTACACATTCAGCCTAAATAATAGTTCCCACAAAGTTTCATAATGTTTAATAAACTACACCTCAGAGTACATTGTTGTAAAGTTGATTGTATTTGCCTGTAGACCTAGTGTGTTATAAGTGATTGATCGACGACTTAGCAAAAATATCCATAAAAATATAGCTAATTATTTAAGTACAGCAGTTTATTGCCTTTCAAATCAATTTTTGCTAAGTGGGTCTTTTTGATCTGGCCAGTGAATGTTAGAGACTGTAATACGTGTGCACATACACACAAACACAACTATAGCAAATTCTATCACAGTTGTGACCTAAAGCCAACATACCCTCTGTAACATATATGTAAACTTACCCTTAAATTATAATTTTTATCTTAAATTTAATACATTTGTTCATTTTTGAGACATTTATAGGGTGACTTCTAAGTGTCAAGCACTTTTTAGGGACCTGAAATAATAAAATGAAAAACCTCATTCCCTGTACTGGAGGAACTTGGAGACATATAAGCAAAAGTAAATTCCAAAGACCAGATGTCAGCCATAATCAGACTTTATAAATTGTGTGTGTGTGTGTGTGTGTGTGTGTGTGTATGTGTATTTTTTTTGGCCAGGGGAAGATTAAGTAGTATCTTTAAACGAGGTTGTTAATGAATGTTCAGCTAATTCTTATACTTAATATTCTCATGGTAAATGCATTTATCTTGCTGATTTAAGATATGGCAGGTTTGTAACTTTGTCATTTTGTTTAGTTTTTGTGGCTCTTAATACTCAAAAAAAAAAAAACTCATAAAAACACTTGTTCTCTCATCAGCATGGACATAAAATATGTCCAGAACATTTTTGATATCCTAGCTAGTACAAACAATACATAGAATACTTCTGAGGCTTTGTGAGTTAGGAAATTAAAGGATTAAGTAGAAAGATTAAAAAGGGACACCTGAGATATTGATAGTAATAAAAAAAATTACATAAATGGAAGGGAGAGAATTTGAGCCACTATTTTTAACTCTAAAAGATTAATTTGTAAGTAAATTCTAGATCATTTTATATCCATGGCTCACTCCAGTATCATGCTCGGGCTTTCTTATAATTAGATCAAAACATAAATGCCCATGGATGGGTCTTGTAGGAAGAAATGAAGATTACAATTGCTGTATTACCAGCCTACTCAGCTATAATGCATCACTTTGAATTAGAAAGGCGATGTTGATATTAGCTAATTTTTAAATTGTATGCATTTAAAAATGACAAATCTCAACCTTATGGATTCAACAGTCAAATTACACAGGTGATTTTATGTGCAGATAGACACATTTCAGATAATTGAACACCATTGAATGTAAGCAGGAGGCTATAGGTGTAAGTGACCACTCAGTATGTAGGGCAGCTGTTCTGTGTAGGCACTTGAGGGTAGTTATGTTCCAGTTTGCCATTTGGTGTTTAAAAACAAAGAGCATTGCCAGGAGTGATGTTGAATGAGAATCTTTAAAGGAGCAATGAATAATTCAGTTAAGCAGGACATGGTGTGTAGTTTTTTAAATGCAATACTCAAATTTGATGACAGATTATCATCTCTCAGAAACCTTTTTTTTTTTTTTTTCAGTTAAAATTTGCTAGATTTTTCTACCAGCATGAATCATAAAATTTTCCTACCATTCCTTGAACAAGGTTTTATTGAAAGCTTATTATGTTCCTGGCACGGAAGTGGCTCCTCATTGGAGATGGAAAGAAAAGACATTGTTCTTATCCTTAAAGACATTTCGTTCATTACAGTGAAATAGACTATATAACTATGTATATATATACTTATTGTCATCATTCATGAATTCCCTTAGGTATTTGTTCTGTGGACATTTTCTGTACCACTCAACGCTGTTTCCTTACCTGACACTTTCTTCCTGTCACTCCTTTCTTTCACTCTACTGGCCAGCTGTTGACAAGTATTTCTGACAAACTTACAGTAAACGTTTATAAAAAATCTTTTTTCTTTTTCGTCTTAAGAAAAAAAGGTATCTGAGTATCGATAGCTGGCTGCTCCCATAGTCCACTGTGAGGGCCCGGACCGAACTTTGGAGAAGGCCAGCCAGGCACTTTCAGCTCTACGTCCGGCTAATAGCTCTCTTACTTTCTGTTGGCTGTGTTCCCACCTCCAGCAGCTCAGGCTGAAATTGTTTTATTTTCTCTTTTCCAGAAGAACAGAGGCCTCCCAGCAACCTGCTTGGCATAGTCTCCACTCAATGTGCGCACACAGCAGGAATCTACTCTGATTTTGTCAGGGGGAGAGGAACCAAGTCACATCATGTACAGCAGCCTTATTTCCTTCTCTGTATAACTTTTTGTTTCTTGGCTAGAGCGTAGCTCTCCCACTGGGTCCTCCAAAGGCCACTCTTGTCTTTTAGATTATCTTACTATCATACTTCCATCTGTCATATTAAATCTCTAATTTTTAGACCTCTAGCCACACGTTTACAGAGCAGGGCCTCTCAAACTTTAATGAATGTGGGAATGACCCGGAGAACTTGTTAAAACACGGAGTCCTGAGTTTCACCCCAGAGACTCTAATTCAGTGTATCAGAATGGGATCAGGGGTTGAATTGGATTTCCAACAGCCTCCCAGATCATGCTTGTCCATGGGCCGTTTATTCAGCAGCACTGTAGAGAGTGAGTGAAATCTCATAATAGAAATATTTTGTGAGGCCCAAGAAGAAGTAATGAGTTTTACCTAGTGCTTTCAGAATGCAGTCAAAGAAGAATATACATTTAAGCTGAGTCTTGAACAATGATTTATTTTTCAGACATAACATAGAAAAGTGTACCTGTCCAGGAGACATTCCAGTAGGTTGAGCGGGATAAGAATGGGTAAGAATGGGTAGAAAAGGGTAAACTTAGGCAATGAAAAGAACTTTGCATGGCTGGAGGCTAGAACATATATGAATGGAGGTGGGGTTGGACCATGAATAATATTTGATTATATTTTAATGAGTTCTTAAGGTGTGGGCAATGAAGTATTAGCCTTTTAGAAAGATTATTTGGCAGGAGTATATAAGATGGGTCAAGATGGTACAGGACTGGATGCAGAAGGAACAGAAAAAAAAAATTGCAGTAATCCACATAGGAGATGTTGAGGACTTGACCTAGAGCAGTGAGAAGAGGTGGGGAAGAAGTTGATAACCAGAGAGGAGAACCATTAAGGTGACTTGATTAGATGAAGACAGTTGGGTATAGAATGTTTTCCTGATCTTAGAGATTACTGGCATAACTAATTTAAATGACAAGGTCATGATTGTAGGAGAAATCACAGGATTGATGGCAAGTGAGGAGGGGAAGCTGAATTGAGTTCTGGTTTGGAGATGTGGAGTCTAAGCTTCCTGAGCCTATCTATGTAGGACTAGAACTCAACCAAGTACTTTGGGCCGAAGATACAAATTTTGCGTCCTCACTTAATCCTCATACAGTTGTGTTTGGAATAATGGGATTAAGTGAGATAACCCTAGGAGAACATGGAAAATGGGGCAGGTTCTTAAGAGAGAAGACCTGAGACACGTTCATAGTTATTAAAAAAAAAAAAAGGGTGCTGAGAAAGAGGATCTCACCACGGATACTGAGAAGGTTTAATTAAAGAGATAAAAGAACCGGGGAAACAGTAACACATAAGCCAAAGGAAGAGTAGGTCAGAGAGGAGATCCAGATGGCTCGGGACACCAAATACAATGGGTATTGAAAGGAATCCTTCAGATTTTGTGATTAGGAAATCATTGGTGACTCTAGTGAGGGTTCTGTCAGGGAGGTGATAAACGTGGAAATCTTAGTAACCATGAGATTTTATAAGAGTACGAACTCCTTTTTCTCGATGAGGGCTTGAGCTTGATTACAAAACAAAGCAGAGGATGTATTTCCTTGAACAAATACTTTGAATCAGTACCTTGGATCAACACAATAACCCGTAAGTTGAATCTAGTAGATAACTAAGATTGTTGACCAATCAGAGGTCAACAAAAGGACACCATGTGTCTGATGTAGAGGTCTCACAGGAAGACCTAAATCACAGAGGAGGAGGGGATGGCTGTCAGGGAGATGGAGAGGAACCCCCAGTAAGCGATGTCACTCCAAACACTTCCAGCTAAAAGTACGTGATCAAAGCTTCTGAGAACCCTGTCTCAGAAGCCTGATTTTGCAGCCCAAACTTGGCAATTAGTAGTTGAAAAACCACATTCGTTGTCTAAAAACCACCCACGAGTACTTTGACATTTATTATACATAGGAGAATATGCAACCTTGATCTGAACCGAAATGAAAAGGAAACAAAAGCCATTTGCACCAATTCCAATCAAGTTTCTCCAAACATCAGACTACTGAGTGATATTGCCAAGTCCAATAAATAATCTCTTGGGGAACAATGTGTTTTGTTCTTAAAACTCTGTTCCTGATTTTATATACATATACATGTTTTGCTGTGATGGGACCAGTGTTCCTAACTGCTTAAAATGGTTTCACTATACTTCCCATATGATGGATGCTTAAACTAATTTTTTATAGTTGCTTCTTAGAAACTATACTTCACAATATGGAGTGGGTAAGAAAGTGACATTGACATAATGAATGCTGGTCTGAGAGATGGGTGATGGCAGATCATCAAGAGAGATAGACTGAAGACCTAGTAAGAAAAATAAAGAAGAGGAAAGTATATCTGTATTGGGGAATATTACATTCTTGTTGAGGATATAATCATTATCTCATTATTAATGGGAAATAGAATATGAAGTGGCTTGCCTAACTTGCTTTGTTCATGTCATCTCGATCTTGGTTCAACAATCCAACTCCATTCCCCATGAGCTGTTGTTAAACTGGTTTCCTCAGATTACTTTCAGGTGTAAAGAGAGGTACCTTAAAAAAATAAGTGCATAATTTAATCCCTGTGTATTAGTTTGCTAGGGTTGCTGGAACAAGATACCACAGACCAGGTGGTTTAAGCAACAGAAATGTACTTTCTCCTGGTTCTGAATGCTGGCAGTCTGAGATCAAGGTTTTGGTAGGTTGGCTCCTTCTGAGGTGCCTCTCCTCTTCCCTCCTCTAGTACCTCTGCCCAAATTTCCTGTTCTTATTAGTACACCAGTATATTGCATTATGGCCTACCCTAATGACCTCGTTGTAACTTAATTACCCCCATAAAGACTATATCTCTAAGTATCGCATTTTGAGGTATTGCATATTAGGACTGCAACGTGTGTACTTGTGGGGAGAACAACTCATCCCATAACATACTTTATTAACTATTGCTAAATAGCAATATTATGACAAATTTTGAGGCTTAACACATTATCTCAGTGTGTGTGGATCAGAAATCTGGGCATAGTTTAGCTGGGTCTCCTTTAGACTGCAATCCTGTTGTCACTCAGGGATGGGTCTCATCTTAAGGCTCTCCTGGCGAAGGATCTGCTTCCAAGCTCATGTAGTGACTGGCAGAATTTAGTTCCATGTGGCCTATGGGAATGCGGGCTTCAGTCTCTTGCTGTCTCCAGTAGGGACTTTCATTACCTTGTCACATGAGTGTACACGAAGTGGTCAACTGGCTTCATCAAAACCAAGAGAATATCCCATAGCAAGACTGACTTTATAATATTATTATGTAAAGTAACTATGGAAATGACATCCTATTACCTTTGCCAAATTATATTCGTTAGAAGCAAGTCCCTTGTTCTGCCTACTCTCAACAGAAGAGGGTTACGTGAGGATTCGGATACCAGGAGGTGGGGACTGTGGAGCCCACCTTAGATTCTTTCTACCACAACACTTCCTGTGAGAGTTAAAACATTTAAAATACACTGAAGTCCCTGGCGACACCATAGGGGCATGCTCTATTAGGCTACTAGGGTAAAGTGTACTCCTTATCTCAGCACATAAGACCTTTAGTGATTTGTTTCTAACCTACTCCTCTAGGATGCTATCGTTACATGTACCTTATACAGTATAGGCATACCTCATTTTATTCTGCTTTGCATTATTACATTTTGCAGGTATCTTTTTTTTTTTTTTTTTTAACAAACTAAAGGTTTATGCCTGCCTTGCATCAAGCAAATCTTTTGGCACCATTTTTCTAACAGCATTTACTTTGTCACATTTTGGTAAATCTTACAATATTTCAAGTTTTTTTGTTATGGTGGTCTGTGAGCATGATTATGATTTACTGAAATCTTAGATGGTTAGATGATGGTTAGCATATTTCAACAAAATATTTTTACAATTAAAGTATATAGATTTTTTTTAGACAGACTGTTATAAAAAATAGATGGACTGCTATCACACACTTAATAGACTACAATATAGTATAAGCATAACTTTTTTTAAAAATTTTTTTTTACTTTTTAAAGATTTTATTTATTTGACAGAGAGGAACACAGCAAGAGAGGGAACACAAGCAGAGGGAACGGTAGCAGGAGAAGCAGGCTTCATGCCGAGCAGGTTGCCGGATGCGGGGCTCGATCCCAGGACTCCGGGATCATGACCTGAGCCGAAGGCAGACACTTAACGACTGAGCCACCCAGGCGCCCCTAAGCGTAACTTTTTAAAGATTTAATTTATTTGACACAGAGAGAGACAAGTAGGCAGAGAGGCGGGGGGGGGGGGG
>JAQQSY010001060.1:0-14658 GCA_028646535.1 Procyon lotor | reverse complement strand
AAAGTTCCTGGCTCTCCCAGGAAGATATGTCCATGGTGCTGCTCCCCAGCGCCCTGCACTGTAACAGCCATGAGCTGCTGATCACCCGTGAGAACCCTGCACGTGCTCTGTGGCCCTGGGCCATGTGAACATCAGGCTCAGGGATGTTTTACAACAATGGCCAGGAGTACTGCACAGAACCCTTGTAACCACGCAGCTGCCTGGTTTTAATGATTCAGCCAATGCGTCAACAGTCTTTATCTTCTAGATATGATATGCTATATCCAGACATAAAAAATACAGATAGTTTGCCACCTGCGTACATAAATCCAGAAGGTTGTGCTCATGTCGTATGAGAGATTTGTCCTCTGGAATGACCATGAAAAGACATATATTAAATACGAGTATCTCTTCCTTTCTTGGCCTTGTACCTATTGAGAAGGTCATGTTCCGTCCTGCTTTCTTTTAGAGCGTGATACGTTGTGACTTGGCTTTGCTTTTATGTCCTTGATCTAAATTAATGGAGAAATACTGGAGAAAAGTCTTATTATTTTGATTTGCTGTCTTCCTCGATCATCCTCTTCTTAAAAGAAAACAGCCCGACATAGATGTCATTTGTAATTCGGGTGAAATGAGAATGTGGGTCATCGGAGTGTTGCCGTCGGGGCGGAGGCCCTGGGCGTTGACTCTCGTCTGTTCTTTGGAAACAGCTGTCATGTGCGGTCAGCCTCCTCACGTGCTGCATGGGAAGGTGGAGGGAGCAGATTTCCGCTGGGGCGCCAGCGTCAGTTACGGCTGCGTGGACGGCTTCCAGCCCTCTCACTCCGCCATCCTCTCCTGCGAAGGCCATGGCGTGTGGAAAGGAGAGGTCCCCCAGTGCCTGCGTAAGTCCTCGGGCAGTGCTGTTCCCGGGCCCGTGTCCTGCGTCCCCGTGAGTGCGCTCCGCTCCCCGTATTGCTGGCCACGCTACGGCAGGCAGAGACTCTCATTCGAGGCCACCCTGCTCGAGGCAGATTCGGCCCCTCGGTTGCCGATGGGTTGAACAGAGGTCCCCAAAGGTTTTTGCAGATGCTTGATGCACAAGTTGGATGAGTTCATCTGACCCAGTGGCACGAGCCGCCAGCCGACCGATCTTTGTCTTCCACAGCCGTGTTCTGCGGAGACCCAGGCACCCCTGCGGAGGGGCGACTCAGTGGCAAGAGCTTCACCTATAAGTCGGAAGTCTTCTTCCAGTGCAAGTCTCCCTTCGTACTGGTGGGGTCGTCCAGAAGAACCTGCCAGGCGGACGGCACGTGGAGTGGCACACAACCCACCTGCATCGGTAAGAACTGTGGGGGGCCCCAATGGTGCTTGGGGTGCGGACCTTCTCTCTGATGGCCGGTCATTTGTCTCCACAGTTGTTCCCACCATGTTCCCATAGATCATTCTCTGAGGAAGCTCTCATCGGCCACTCTGGTTAAATCGTGCAGACCAAACTTGGAGTTGAAGTTAGGAGGTTGTTAAAACAATCGCCAGACTTTGTCCTCTCGTTTCTGTGTCCCCCCCTCAGCTGCAGGTGCATTCTTGCAGCGGAAGACAGTGTTGCTGAGGATGCTATTACTGGCCCATTCCAGAATAGCCATTGCCGGAAAGACAGCCTGGCTGTTGCTCCGCGCCCACCCCCTTGGTGCCCGTCTCCCAGGCACGGGTCCATCCCCGTCCCAAGCCCCCCGTGCTAACAGGGCTAGAAGGCCTGGGGCCCACATGTTCTGGTGGCCTGAGAACATGACGATGAGCCCTGCAAGTCAGGAGATGCTTTCCATGGGACCTAAACCCCGCATTTTTAGCTGAAATTTCTGTCTCATGGAGAGGATTCAGATACAAGCCGTATTTGTCAAAAGTCACATTATCAGGGGCATAGATACCAGAATGGGCCACTTCCATTAAGAGCAGTTTTCTTCAGACCTCACTGCTGCAGACTCATTTGTCTGTCTGTTTGTTTGTTTATTTTGCATACTCGTTTATTGAGGGGTTAATGGTTTTCACCCTGCTGTGCCGAGCTGAAGAGTAGATGTTCTGCATATTTGCAGGAAACCATTAATGATCAATACCCTTGGTTGTTTTCTAAGAAATGGAATGATCTCCTTTAAGGAATTTCTCCTTAAAAACAAGGATGATCAGAAGTAATTTCATTGAGGCACTGTTTGTTTTTATTTTTTGTTTTGAAGCACTGTTTGTTTTTAATAAGAGTCATGTTTACTGCTGTTTCATTTAAAGTCTTATGACACACTTGCTATCTCTATCCTAAGAGAGGGGTTCCTCCCTCCCATAGGTTAGTTTCTCTTCAAAACAAATGTTTTCATAGCAGCTAGGGAGCAGCAGATTCTAAATTTGCATGTTCCTCATTGCTCAAGTCATGCATTTATTGAGGGGGCAAATGTGACTTTGGGTCTACCATATGCCTCAGGTTTGAAGCATTCAATGTATTTCTCATTTGGAAGTCTCAAAGAAAATCAATCCAAGAAATTGTGATAAGGTAAGGGATGACTAAAAGAGATGGTCATTAACTGAATCCTTAAAAACCAAGGGATCTTAATTATTGAAGATAGTGTATCAGTAACCAGTCAATATAGTATATTGGACCAGAAAACGGGAAAGGATGTTCATTCCGATACACAGAGCACTTTAGAATCTGGTAAAGGACTAAGGAGTAATACCTAAAGAAGAAGTGTGAAAGGAAGATGAAAATAGCAATTTACCTTAATTTTTAACTTTCATGCGAAACATCTCACACATTTGTCAAAATATAATTTTCTCAATTTTGTGAGACCTTTTAGTAAAAATGTTGGAATCCTTATAATAACAGTATCTGGCACGTGTGTTTTTTCTTTCTTTTTCTTTCTTTCTTTCTTTCTTTTTTTTCTTTTTTTCTATGTGAATTTCAGACCCTGCTCATAATTCCTGCCCAGACCCTGGTACTCCACACTTTGGAATACAAAATAGCTCCAGAGGATATGAGGTATTCCACTTTTATTTTACTGTGTTTCTCTCTAAGTATAAAATAAGAATGACACTTAAATATATGCATGTGTTTTTATGCCCCCTGTCTGATTCATGGTATATGTCTGAAATAAATACATCCAGAGAGGATGTCTGCCTGATACTTTAACTGTCAAAATTGGGATAACTGGATGTATCTTCATTCACACAGTAGCAATTGCCATATTAATCCCTATGTGAAAGTATGCATAAGTGGCTACTTTTTGTCCACTGAACTAACACTGCAATTCTCAAATTGGATTGCCTGGTCACTGAATAACTACACAGAAAAAAACTCTGCTTAGTGACCTGCTATAGTGGAAAAAGAATATTAAATTTTAGAGACAAAAACAGGAGAAAATGCATTCGGGCCCTTTAGCGTAGGTTTACATTGTGATATTTCTCTTCTATGTGATCCCTCTCTGTGAATTACCAGCATGCTCAGTATCGCTTTTGACGTTCGTTGGACTTTTTAAATAAAAAGTGCAGGAACGCTTTAGGTAATATTAGAGGAATACCTAAAAATGGAAGTTAATGAAGCTCAAAATAAAATATTTCCATCTAAAGTAATCGAGTGACTTCAGAATTGTATGATGATGTGGCTTTGAAAGCCCCAGTTAAATATGTACAGCGCTTACAGGTTCGGGATTCCATTAATTCAGAATAAAGTACTTTTTTCTTCAGCCGTCCCCCAGCCTCTCCTGGAACCTAAAAATTCTAAAACCTAAAATTCTCATTTGGTTGGCTCTAACACACATGGGCTACTTCCTGATGGCATTCTCATACCCCGCAAAGGAAAGTCACACGGGTACCTAAGGAGTTAAATCTGGTGTACTTGATATTAGGTCTCAAGGATGGCCTCATCCTCAGGTAAAGGCTTTCTGGCCTATAGAAGGCCACATAGATGGGAATCCTGGGAAGGAGTGTATGTGAGTTAGCTCTTGCACCTCTAGATCTGCCGCGAAGAGCCCGTGTGAAGTCAACACTTATGATGACTCCATTCAGCAGCTTATCCCTGCCGTCTCTGGGAAGGCACTGACAGGGCTGGATAAATGTCTCACCGCCCTTATAACAAAATAAACTTACACCAACAAGAATGATACGTTGTATTCAAAAGCAAGATTTGCTACCAAGTTAAAGACACAGACGCTATCTTTTCAAGAGGTGCCTGACACCATCGGAAGCATCTCCTCAAAACCTTTTCTTTTCTTTCCTGTTCATCAGACACATTAAGTTTGGGATATAACAGATTTGGGGTTGCTTTCTTGAGCACTGTATCTGAAACATACTCCCACAGGTGAGCCATTTTAGTCTGAGAACATCCCGTATCCCGCAGTGTTACTTACACAATATAAGGGAACACCCTTCAGTCTCTGAAGCCCCCCCCGCGTCCCATCAGCTCATAAACACCAGGTGAACTTGCAGCGGTCAGTCTGGAGTGGCCAGGGACCTTCTGCTAGAAGATACCTTAGGAGAAGGACACTGTCCTTTCCTCCTACCACACTCCCCGAGAGAGGCTCTCCGTTACTTCCTGCTAGCATAATCTAGCATATTTGCCAGGAGGTCTATGGGGTCAGTGACATGCTGACAGGTGACGGATTAACCTTTCCCGCTCTGAATCTCAAATCCCTTATTCCTTTGCAGTTTAGATAAATCTGAATTATTCTTTCTGTATCAATTCCGATTCCTACTTAGGTGCCAACGGTAAGGAACAGCTGTGTCTTTCTGACATTCTTTGTCGCTGCTCAGGGTAGCAACTATTACCACACGTGTTACTCATACTTACTCTTCCCCAAATCCCGATGAGGGAGGGTCTGATTCCCTTCAACACGTGACCCTAACTCATCCTCGAAAAACATGTTTATGGACCTCTGCAAACCTCCCTTCGAGGCACATCTGGTTGGGTGAGTGGGTGGCACTGCCAGAACATTGCCGTAAACAGCGTGTGATGCATTCTTCAGAGTCAAGGGAGAATGTGCAGAGGAAGTGAAATTTAGCAAAATATGGAGTATTAAGGGGGGGGGGAGGTTAGCTTGTGAACGCCTGGAGGGAAGTTATTTTAGGCAAGCAGGTGGTAATGAATAGTTCATATATCTGAGGTTTTGGGGGGGACAGATTGAGTTTTGAGACATTCTAAAATAGAGCAGGAGTTGGCTGGTTCCCAGAAGTGTTAACAAATTAATTTGCTAATAAATACCAACCGGAGTAGCAGGGAAAAAAAAATGGAAAAGGAAAAAAAAAAATCATCATTGCAAACCAAAGAGAGAAGGCTGAAATGAAAGAGAAAAAGCATATTTCTGTTACCCAAATAAACTCCCTCCTAACTGACCACCATGCAGTGTGTCTAGCGGAGTCTTTCCTCACGCACAGAGCAGTCGAGCCTTAACACACTATGTGAGCAACGGTGGCCTGACACTGGTGAGGACCGTCACCGGTGTGTCTCGCCCTGGGACGTGCTTTCCCGCATGGCGACTTGGTACCGCGCCCGTCCACCCTGCCCCCGGAGCTGATGCTGGATTTCTTCCTCCATAGGTTGGAAGCACCGTGTTTTTCAGGTGCAGGAAAGGTTACCACATTCAAGGTTCTACGACTCGCACTTGCCTCGCAAATTTGACGTGGAGTGGAATTCAGACCGAGTGTATACGTAAGTGTGATCTTTTGCACCACGGCCAGCAATGGCCTGTTTATTCTCAAACGTCTAGGAGGTGTTGACCCTCCGGAGAAATAAGGAGGAACTGCCTTAGTTTTGCTTGTTGGATCCTCTTTGATTCCCGAAAGCAGAATTTCTCAGGGTCTGCTTCCCTGGAGCCAGCAACATCAGCAGCATGAGCTAGTGTGGTAGTGATTTGAATTCCCACAGCGCACCCCAGACCTTCGGAGTCAGAAACTCGGGGGCTGGGGTGCGTGTGAGAGCAAAGAGGAGGGACGGCAGTCAGTAATTCAGCGGGCCCTCCAAGTGGTGACAGGGCACGCTCCGGTCTGAGAACCTGCCCACGCCAAAGGCAGGTGGGACATCAGTTACAGTCGCAGAAAGCAAGCTTTCATGTGCATTGCTGTTGTTCTAGAGTGTCCACGTCAGCTCATTAAAAAAGGGTAAAGTAGATCACGGAATATGTCAGAATAGCAAGAGAAATATCTTAAATGTTATTTTTGGAGTCTATATGAATTGGCCATTCAAATCGTTAACGTAGGATCCAGTTTCATTTTTTGACTTAATCATGAGAAATAGAAGAAATATTATAGGAATCGTGTGTAAGGCAATATTTCATCCTCTATCAGCTCAATCAGATTTAGAAACTTAGTCTTACTGTGTTAAACCTAAGGAAAAATAGAATGTTCTGAAAAATTATTTTAATCGTGTGTAAGATGTGATTTTTTCTGGATTTATTTATCAGTATTAGATGTATATTTATTTCGGAGTTATCATTGCTAATATCCTAGTCAAATTATATATGTGGATATTATATCCACACCCAGATATGCATATATGTGTATATATACACGTGTGTGTGTGTGTGTGTGTGTCTGAGCAGCTTGGAGCTTGCGAGTATCTGGTAGTCATATGTTGAAAATTTACGGAAGTACAAAATATAGTGATACTTAAAACAATTGCGTTTGTAATTTTAATACTGTCAGCTTGTTTTATAATCATCTGCCAAGTCCTTTGCTTGAGACATATGTGTGAACCTCATAAGGGATGAGAAGTTACTTGAGATTTAAACATCGCAATCTTATTCACTCCTAAATTAGATTTTCAGGGAAATAAGAATCGATAATATTCCAATTCAATTTCTAAACACAGATGAAGTTTTTACCAAAATTAACTGTTCATTTAACTGAATAACAGATTTCTTAGCTGCCATCAGACAAAAATCAAGGCACATTTCTAAATATTTGCCCATTGTGTCTAGCTGATGGGACTGGTCTTTTAGGGCAATTAACATATTATTTATCTTAATAGTCTATCAGAAGTGATTTGCTTCAATGCTCTGATTTATATTCTAAATTTCTACACGTAATTAATTGTACACACTTAAATGTACAGAGGAAGATTAGATGGATGGATGGATGGATGGATGGAGAGAGGATAGATACATAGAGGGAGGGTGGGGGGTAATGGAGAGAGGCCTGGCAAATCCCAAGTGCACATTATATTAAAAGCTGCAGAGAATATTGGGGATGTTTAAAGCTGCCGTATTTGGAATTCGGGGTTGTGATTTTGAGTTGGCAGTCATTTCCAAATGTCGTCGTATTTCCTTATTTCCTTAGATGCATATACTAACTCTGTCGTAAACAAGGCGTCCGTGTTTTCTAACGGAGTATGTGCTGTTTCAGCCCACGCCTGCAGACAGCCCGAAACACCAGCCCACGCAGACGTGAGAGCGATCGACCTCCCCACCTTCGGTTATACCTTAGTGTACACCTGCCATCCGGGATTTTTCCTCGCGGCCGGGTCCGAGCACAGGACGTGTAAAGCAGATATGAAATGGACAGGAAAATCACCTGTCTGCAAAAGTAAGTCCCCGGTGAGGGAGTGAGCACACATCCCTGCAGAGCCCAGAGGAAGCCCGGCAGCCCCGTAGGCTAGCTTCCAGGTGTGCGATCCGCCAGGAAACAGCATCCTGGAAGTGATGTCAGTCACCCCAGCCGAATCTGTGTTCATGTGGTGAGCTGTGTGTGTGAACGTGTGCGTAGTAAATGTCTGGTAGGACAGAGGCACAGTCGAAGCGGACATGCAGATAGTATTATTAGCTATTCACACTTTCAGCCATGGAGAGAAGCCGTTTGCTTCTAGAAAAGCCGTATGAGTTAAAAGGACAGTAATATGCACCCTAGTTTTGGAAAACATGTATTTTTCAAGTGAAAATGGGCAAATACCACCAGGCACTGGTGGATATAAAAATTAAACTACCTGCTATTTTTAAGACCCCAAGCTGTTTGGTGGTGGGATATACATGTACGTATTCTTGACACTGGTTTGATTTTTTTTAAATTATAAAAGCAATTAGCATGCAGATGCATTAATTACTCACGGATTTGTGTATTTACAAAGGAGAGTGATAAATCAGGGTCGGAATTGACAATAGCTGACCTCTCAGATTCTCCCCCAAACATTGATCATACAGGCGTCAAACACTAACCAGCGAAAGCAAAAATTATGGAGTATGCCAAAATCTGTGACTTCAGTTTTCCTTTCTTGGAACCTACTTATAGTCCCCAAATTAGGAATTCCTAAGGCATTTGTGTTTCCCTTGCCCTTCTCTCTCAGAAATGGAAGCACACCAACTTTAAAAAGGTAACTTGGAGTCTCACACAGGACTGTAAATGCTCAGAGATTTTGAGTTAAATCCAACTTGATAGACCAAATTAAACAGTCTGCAAGGGAAACAATTTGGTGTTCTTCCATATCGACTCGTACTTTTATCGATTTGGGTGAGGACTTGGAGAATTAAGAGAGGTTGTGAAATCTTAGCTACTTCGTAGGCTCTCTTTCCTTTGCGGCCAGTATCTCCCAATTAGGAGTGAGCTCAGGGCCATAAACCACCCTCGTTTGCAAGGCTCTCTGTTGTAACACACGACCCCTCTTAGAGCTGTGTTGGTTTGCCCCAGGGATCTCCATTTTTCCACAAACACAAAGGATATTCTGCTGTGGATACAGGGGTTTAAAGTGGATATGTATATGCCATTCATATTTTGTAGAACTTCAAGAAATCTGGAGAAAGGAAAATTGCTTCAATTTGACATTTTTTCAGACTTCTTCAAAAATACATGTTTTTGAAAATGATAATTTGTCTTTTTACTTGTAGGTAAAGGAGTGAGAGAAGTTAATGAAACAGTTACTAAAACTCCAGGTTTGTATACAGAACAGTTCTAGATTTAAATCCAATAAGTGACTTGTTCTCTACTCTGCACAGTGAAACAAATTTTAACACGCAAATTTCTGATTCCATTAGTCCATGAAGGAGTTAAGGTTTCAATTACGGAAAACACCGAGTCTGTACCGATTCCTCTTTCTTCCCTACTGGTGGTTGGTCAAGAGAATGGCAAGACTTGGTCAGGAGGAACACCTCTGGCATTCTCACACGCTGTCTCACGCAAAGGGGCCTCAGGAGTTTTGGGGGCAGAACTGACATGAAATATTGATAATAGAATGTGATATAATGGAGAGCCTTATAAAGAGGGTTGCGATTCTTTCCTCTAAATAGAAAGCTAATGGGAATGAAGCCTGCGACAGCACCATCTGTCCCCTTGAGCAGTAAAAATGAGGAGCTCCATTTTTCTTCCCCAGATATCTCCATAATTCAGGCATCCTCTCCTCCTAAAATGTTCACGATTGCTCTTTGTCATATGTGGTGCGTTGCTAAATGCATGACACAGAAAGTCGGAAAGATGCAGTCCTGTTTCCCAAGGAAGACGCTCACAATCCAAATCACCTGGCATATTTTGTGTTATGAATATAGAGACTATTTTAATAATTCAGTGTGTCCCCAAATTATAACTTAAGTCAACCTTTATTTTTTTTTAACAGAAATAGCTTATAAATATATAAGGTCATTTCCCTAGTGTTTTCCATATTCGGGTTTTAACACTGATTTCTTAGATAGGAAGGTCTATGCTGATTTCGACTGTGGAGACCATTTATGTAATGTCCTTGTTAAGTCACCACACTGAGTCACATACGCCAGTCTCAGATGAGGGCAAATGTCCCAGCATGATGGCAGGACTTTGTCCAATGTCCACCATGAAGGATAAAAACTACTTCTGCAAAGTCGTTGGGAGTGATTCTATTTCAATGTTAAATTCCAGTCAAATACAGAAATCAGTACTCTTTATCCAGGAACACGGTCTTCAGGGGAAGGAAACACCTCTTGTGCTGGTGGTGTGTTTGTTCTGTTTTTGTTTGCTCATCTTCTTGTTCAAGATGCCAACATACTCTCATACTTTATGTTGAAGGCACATCCATTCTCATCAGTGACCCTCTTCTCATTCCCTCGGGAGGGTCTTGCTGATGGAATTTGAGTTTTGGTACATTGTAAGAGGCCTCCACGTCCGGGTGTGGTGTTATACTGCAAACGAGAAGGGCCCCAAGGGACCATCTTTCCACGTTGCCCGTGCCCGTAGTTGGGTACAAACCAGCTGCCTCTCGGACGCTGGTTGCCCCTTGCTGCACCGAGTCAGGCACGGCCCACCAGTCCGACACACCAGCCAAGACTCTCACTTCAGTGACAGGCTTGAACAAGTACATTAACAGCTTCTCCTGGGAGGGCACATTCTTCCTAAAGGCTATTAATTTTGGTAAAGGAAAAGAAAGTCTTCAGGTTTGGCATTTGAACCTCTGCCCATGGAGGGCCACCAATGGATAGGTAGATGTGTCCAACATCCCTTCTGGATCATCAAATGTGTTCGATGTCTGCACTGATATCACAGTTTCTAAACTATTTAACTTCTAAAAGTTGTTATTACTATTACAAGTTGAGTCTACTGACAGCCTCAGGAAGGGACGCCACGCTCTTCTTGAAATTCTCTGTGGCTAGGGTAGGTTTCATGGGTGGAGCTGGTGTGGGAAGACAGGGAAATGACCCTAAAAAGGGTCCCATGAGCCTAGGCCCGGTCTATGTGTGGGCTCATCACGGATTGCTGCAAGTTGATTTGCTATAAAACACAGGGAGCGATGTGTCTTTCTCTATGTACACGACATTTGACACCATTGGCTCTGACTTTCTAAGCGATGCGGGAGTGTTCTTCACAAGCGTGGAGGAGTGTGGGTGAGCGGGTTGGGCTCTCCTTGCAAGGGAAAGACCTCTGGACACAGAGTACTCCTGTCTCCATGAGCTGAGCTGATGTTCTCTGCTGCAACCCTTTGTGGGGTCAGGGGACTCCTGGCAGATGGTACATGGCACCTCTCTGAGCCCTCTGAGTCTCGCAGAGGGTCCACCTGGATGTTAAAGACATAGCAATAGCGGGTCAGCCAACGTGTACTCATTATGGCCCAGTGACCGCCCTCCTGGGGGGTCCTGACCCACCGCACCCTCTGGCCTTGGCAGGTCCACTCAGACAGGGAAACTTTGGCACCCAAAATATTTCTCCGATAAATCAATGATCACACGTGTACGGACATCTCACAAACATCTCCCTCCTCGTTTCATTTCCGTCCCCCTTACGTTGTGAAGGGCCCGGGCTCGGTCCCGTCTGTCCCCATCACCACCCCGATCGTGATTGCCCACTCGGCACTTATATGCCTCTGTGTTGTGAAAAAGATCTCAGCTTAATTTTTCCGTGTGTGCTAACATTCCTCTGGTTTTTCTCTCCCCCGCCCAACAGTTCCTTCCGACGTATTTTTTATCAATTCCGTGTGGAAGGGATATTATGAATATTTAGGGAAGAGACAACCTGCAACTCTAACGGTTGACTGGTTCAATGCCACAAGCAGTAAGGTGAACGCAACCTTCCTTGAAGCCTCTCAGGTGGAGCTGAAATTGACAGGTAGGTCCCCGAGGCCTGTTTCCTTTTAGGAAATGCAGCCTGTGAGCCGAATACACCCTTTACCCTCTCACCCAGGAGGGGGGTGACATTGATCCCATGCTCATTAACATTACATTGGCTTGGCCTCTGCTACATCTCCCGGGATCCTCTGGGTAACTGGTAGGTCCATCTTCTCCTCTCTAAAGATGACAGTACCAGTGTAGAAAACCTACTTAATTTGCTCCAGATTTTGCATAGAACAGACTGAGTCAAAGGTGTGAGGTTGATATCCAGATGTGCATGTCTCCAAACTTCATTCTTAAAGTATCCTTTTTTTTTTGTTCACATCATTTCAGTGGGTGCAGTTCATCCACAGAAAGAGTGATATTTGCACTACGGTCTTAGGCTCTTTGACCTTAAAAAAATAATAATATAATCAAATGAGTATTCCCTTGATTTCTGTGTGATAAAGATGTTGAGTTTTATGAAATCGTTTGTACCCATCCAAGATAGGGAAAGACTTAAGCAGGAAGGACTTTTAAAGAAAACAGAGGGACTGAAGCTACAATTTAAGAATAAAAGTAATAATTTCTGGTTTGTTTTTTTTTTTTTTTTGGTAGGCGTTTACAAGAAAGAAGAGGCTCACTTACTTCTGAAAGCATTTCAGATTAAAGGCCCCGCAGATATTTTTGTAAGCAAGTTTGAAAATGACAACTGGGGACTGGCTGGTTACGTAAGTACTCCGTGGGGGGGGGTCGCTGCTCAGCACGGGGGTCTGGTCTTTGCTGTCCATGCGAGATGAGGGAGGACGGCACCAGGGGATTGCTGGTGGGAGCCCTGTGGCGTCTGCCCTTGAAAACTCTTTGTTCCCTCTGCTTCGCAAATGACATGGTCCTTTTACCCCTTTGTTTTAAAAAGGAAGAAGCCTAGTTTCTGTAATGACAAACAAATGAGTAGTTACAGTTGGAGACAGAACAAGAGCTTAGATCCTCGGTCTGTGCTCACCAGCACGTTCTACCAGAAGTCTGACCCCAGCCATTTTCAAAGAAAACGTTATTCCTAGATCCAGAGATTTCAGACAACGACTCATTGAGATCCTTCTCTGCAACACAACTATCATGTGTGATCTTTTTTTTTAAAGATTTTATTTATTTATTAGACAGAGAGAGATCACAAGTAGGCAGAGAGAGGGGGAAGCAGGGTCCCCGCTGAGCAGAGAGCCCGATGCGGGGCTCGATCCCAGGACCCTGAGATCATGACTGAGCCGAAGGCAGAGGCTTTAACCCACTGAGCCACCCAGTCGCCCCTATCGTGTGTGTTCTAATTCATTATCTGACATAAGAGCATATGGCCTCACGTGATGTTCACCAGCCAAGAGCTGGGTCAGAAAGTGATTTTGATATAATCTAAGTTATATAGTAATTCATATAACAGTCCCCTTTACAAAGACGGTTAACCTATAAATACGTTGTAAGTTTTACTATATCAAGGCGAAAATGAGATCTCGAGAATGTAGATGTGAGTTGAAATTCACGTGCGTCTTTTCCAGGTTTGAACTGCTAATGTGCCATTCGAAGGAAGGACTGAAACCAAAAATATTTAACCTGTAATATCTAGCTGTGAGAAGTACAGTTATAGAATGATCGAAGACAGTATTACTAATCCTCGCTACGCACTGTTTTCTTCGTTTTCATGCCTACCAGGTATCGTCAGGACTCGAAAGGGGAGGATTTACTTTTCAAGGTGATATTCATGGAAAAGACTTTGGAAAATTCAAGCTCGAAAGACAAGGTAACTTGTCTGTTGTATGTTATGTGTTTGAATCAAATGTCACTTTGGTCTTCCAGCGATGGTGCTAAAAATAACGGGAAGGAACATAAGCAGAAATAACGGGGGGGGGGGGGGAACGAACGGACTTTACAACAGAATGAAAGCTCAGTGCTATGACTGGCACGACTGAGAACACAAAGCCCCGGAACAGGCAGTCTGAATGCCAGATACAGAATTAATATCCTTACCCTAGAAAGAGATACTAAACACACGGGGAAACAAAGCAAAGACGAAACTCGATGTAAGAATTGAGCCAACAGCATTGTCCTCAGAAAATTATTAGAGGAATTCGGAATGGCCAACAAACTACGAAAAAAATTGTGACTTCAAAAAATATATATTGTGGTAACAAAGATTTTCCATTTTTAATTATTAGATTCAAATTTTTAAAGCAGTTATCCTGGGGAACAGTAGAAATGGCCACCAGGCTACTCCTTTTTGGGGGGGTGTCTGGGTAGATAAGGACGGTTTGACAATACCTTTCACCCGGCGTGTCTACCTTCGGAGATTTCAACCTGATGAGTGTGAAAATTGTTGTTCATGCATCTCACACATCTATCATCAGAGAGTTGCTGAAGTACGTAATTTTATGCAGTGTGTCACATTCAATAGGGAGCTACGTTTAATTCTGTATTTCTTTAAAGAAGTGAGGTCTGTATTGATGTGCAGAGATGTCCATGACCTCTGTAGGAGGAAACACCAGTTTGCTCTAAACAGATAGTTAGGTCCTCCTTCCTACATTTCTCTACAGCTTGGTTTTTACTTTAGTAATTGAAGAGAGAAAATACTATGAAAAGAAATCACTAGATTAGAATCCTGTGTCATCTGCCAGCTGGTTTTGTAACACAGGAGAGTCGTAAACTTCTTAGGCCTCTTTCTTCCCCTGACATCCCAGTAGGGAAGTCCGTTCTGGGTCGTTACCAAGATTAAGAGACTATGTGAACAGTTTGCTCTGTGCTTCCTGAACTTCTTCCCCCACAAAAGTCCCTGCTATCGTCACTACTGACGTGGCTGAGAAAAGGCCCTTTTGGAGGAGACCAGTACCGCATTTCTCTATGACCAGTATAGACCACTTTATACCTCACTTGTATGCCCAGATAGGCTCTGATACCAGAGCTGCCTTTCGGAGGCACATGGCTGTAATATTCTGTGATAGTTGTCATCGATGGCTCACTTCGTAAGACTTTTATCACGATACAGAGCAATCCCTAAGACAAGGTATCCCAACCTGTGTGTTATTATAATTTAAAAAAAAATACGTGATGTATTGAGCACTGGGTGTCATGTGCAACTAATGAATCATTAAACACTACATCTAAAACTAATGATGTAGTCTATGTTGGCTAATTGGATTGAAATTAAAAAAAA
>JAQQSY010001059.1:0-14659 GCA_028646535.1 Procyon lotor | reverse complement strand
TATTATGTAACCTATCATATTTATATGTTCTGAGGATTGGGAGGTGGTCATCTCTATGAGGATGGAATTATTCTGCCTATCACACCTATTCATAAGAAAGTTAACAATTCATAGAGAAAGTAGTATAGTTGACCTTTGAACAGTGCAGGGGTTAGGAATGCTGACCCCACATGCAGTTGAAAATCCATGTATAACTTTTAACTTCTCAAAAGTTTCACTGATAGCCTACTTTTGACTAGAAGTGTCTTACTAATAGCATAAATAGTCGATTAAAACATATCTTATATGTATTATATAGTGTATTCTGTAGTCTAGAGAAGAAAATATTAAGAAAATCATAAGAGAAAATACATTTTTTTTCTTTTTTTAAATTAACACAGAATGTATCATTTGGAGTAAATACATTTAGAGTACCGTATTGTGTCAAAAAAATCTGCATCTATGTGGACTTATATAGTTCAAAGCCACATTGTTCAAGGGTTATTATAATACTCTCTATAATTGTGAAGTCATTCAAGAACGGCTATTCTTTTACTACAGGCACAGTAACCACACATCATATAGAAGGTCAGAGAACATGCTAAATAGGAAAAAGTCCCATTTGATCTCTGTTTTAGCTTGAAAAAACTTTTTTAAAAAGATTTTATTTGACAGAGAGAGAGTACAAGCAGGGGCAGGAGCAGAGGGAGAGGGAGAAGCAGGCTCCCTGCTCAGCCTCCAATGCAGGGCTCGATCCCAGGACCCTGGGATCATGACCTGAGCCCAAGACAGACCTTTAACTGACTGAGCCACCCAGGAGCCTGAGCCCAAAAATTCCTTAAGGGTAGACTGCATAACACTTACTTTAGACCATTTCTTGTCTTGAAGTATATATTTTTCTCTTTATTAGATTATTAAGTTCAAATATTATCCTTCTTTAGTAATTTACAGTATGCCATGTGTTTTTACATATTCTACCAATTTGAACTGGGACAAACTTTTTGAAGTCTCATGTAATATAATCACAACACATACAAATAAATAATTAAACACTATTATTTCTAATAGCCTTTTAGATAGCGTGGCTAATTTTTAGGAAAGTGAATGAAATACAGAAATGACTGTCCAGTATCATGCCATAAAGGTTGGAAGATCTGGGAACTCCCAACCTGTGCATTTGTCACCGTAAGTTAAGATGGAATATAGCCTCATACAGAAACTTTTTTTTTAAAGCAGTACTTTCTTATAACATTACACTCCCAAATATATTTGATTCAGCTCCTCAATTCATTCAATGTTTGATACTGTAAGAAGAGATGGAAATGTCCCAGATAGACTTTGTTATAGTCTACTTTGAATGAAATCTTCTGGAGTATTGAAAATAAAGTCTTTTGTGGAGGATTGTGAAAGGTGATTTGTTTTTGCCTAGAATAATGCTGCTGTTCTCCTTATAGTCTTGAAATCTGCAGAAGCCACAACTCAAAATGACTAATCAAATGCCATGGAGACAGTGAGCAGAAATATTTTGAAAGTTACTACCTGAGGGGTTTTGCTCTGAGCCCAATTATGAGCAGACAGTCTTGGTCTATGCCTCCCCATGTATTCAAGGAATTTATGGCAGCACAGAGGCTTCAAATATCAGCAAATTTGATAGAATGGATATTCAATTAATTATAAAGAAATACATGTTAAAGAAGTGCTTATATGAAAGTAATCTCAATTATCTGTAATTTTTACTGCTGTGATTATAGTTTTACTAAATATTGATCATATTCTTGGAGCACTTCACTTTATTAGTTTGGTGAAATACATTTAAGAAATACAAACAAAAAAAACAAAAACAAAGAAATACAAACAAATTCATGTAATACAAATAAAAACCTAAAACATTTGAAAAATCAAACATGGATGATTTTCTTTTGTTAAATGTGTCTGCATTCATTCATTATTGTGAATAATCAAGAATGAATTGTTCATGCAGATTATTTTACTTATTCTAAACCACTGTATAGGGGCGCCTGGGTGGCTCAGTTGGTTAAATGGCTGCCTTCAGCTCAGGTCTTGATCCTGGGATCCTGGGATCAAGCCCTGCGTCCAGCTCCTTGCTCAGTGAGAAGCCTGTTTCTCCCTCTCGCACTCTTCCTGCTTGTGTTCCCATTCTTGCTGTCACTCTGTGTCAAATAAATAAATAAGATCTTAATAAAATAAAAATAAACCGCTATATATGTTCTGTTAGGATTACCCTAAAAAACCTTCGCCTCATTATTATACGACCTCAGTTCCTTCTTTACATGTTTCCATCTTCATTCCCTGTTTTCTCCTTAACTAAATGCTGGATACTCTTTATTCTTTTTGTCCCAAATCTGCTACCACTTAAGTCTATACTTTGGGATTCCTCTCTCCCCAAAACTAATAGTCAAATGAGACAGAAAGGAAGCTTGAAAGTAACATAGGGTTCCTTTAAAGTTTCTTTTCTTATGGACATCATTTGATTTCTGGCTGATCTTTACTCCAGTGCCCTCCTATCAATGTCATGTGTTGGACACAGAAAATAATGGTATTTTTATGGCACACATGCCATCACAGAAAAGGCTGTGGTTATTCATGCATAGTGCCCTAGGCCCCAAAGTGCTACTCTGAAGGAATAAACACCTTGCCTTGACCTGTTAGTTATTTTCAGTTAATTTCTTTTCTTATTGTTGGGGAGGTATAATTTAAACAGAGAAGGTACTTATCTTTGGGTACCTCCCTGGAAGAGAAGTCTGCTTCCTACTTTTTTTTTTGAACTGGACTATAGAAATTCAGACAACTATTCCCACTGGTTCATGTTGTTAAGATTTCAGCGCTGTCTTCCAAGCAGACACAATTGGAGCAGTAGGATCATGTTTCATTTTTCCTACTGAAATATTGCTCTTAACAATTAAGGTACCATTTTTTTTAGACTTTATTTTTAAGTAATCTCTACTCCCAATGTGTGGCTGGAACTCACAGCCTTGAGATTGAGTCACATGACCCACCCACTGAGCCAGCCAGGTACCCAAGGTGCTTTTGTATAAACAAGATATGATGATGAAAGCCAGGTGTTGGACATAGTGTGCTAATGGTGGACAAGACTTGTTTTTTTTCCCCCAAGGCTTAGGGTAGTGAAACACAAGAATTCTAAGAACAACTATTATTAGTAGGAGTATAATTTCTCTTCCTTTATTCTTAGGATAGCTTGTTTCCATCCTTTAGATGTCACTTTAAGAGGCTTCCCACCCTTACTCATGAGTGCCCATCATTCTCTCAGTTCCTTGTTGCCATCTAATCTTTCTCGGAAGTTTACATATTTACATATTTGTTTGTTTCTAATCTGTCAGCCTTATCAGAATATAAACTCCATGAGATGGGGTGCCTGGGTGGCTCAGTCGTTAGGCGTCTGCCTTCTGTTCAGGTCATGATCCCAGGGTCTTGGGATCGAGCCCCGCATCGGGCTCCCTGCCTGGCGGGAACCCTGCTTCTCCTGCTACCATTCCCTCTGCTTGTGTTCCCTCTCTCACTGTGTTTCTGTCAAATAAATAAAATCTTTAAAACAAACAAACAAAAAAACTCCATGAGAGTAGGTTCTATGCTCACCTTATTCACAGGTGTATCCTAGGTGTCTTGCAAGAAGCCTAGCACACAAAGTGCACCCACATTTGCTTAATAAATGAAACTTATGACTTATGAAATGAAACTTATTATTATTTTTAATAAATGAAACTTATGACCTCTTGCGAAGAGCATATATTTGAAACAAAGATTTTTAAAAATATGCACTTTTATCTTAACTTTTCCAGTTTATTTTATATATAAGCGAAGTGATTGATTTTTGAGGATCATTACTGTTGGGTGATATTTTACATAAACGTTTCCTTTGAGTTACATGGATGTCCAAATTTACAGAATAATAATAATTACAACCCCGACAACTCTCTCCCCCCCACCCCAGCCAACACATTACCCACATTTGCCGGTGTTCCTGGCATAATTCGAGAGCTTTGGGTTTTTGTTTCTATTTTTTTTTTTTTCTTCTTCACACTCATCTGAAGTCTGGCAGCTCTGGCCTAATTTACAAGGCATTAAGTATATAATAGTAAAAGGGTGAGGGTGCTCGATCTCAAAATTTAATCCCAAAGATCTACGTCAGGCGAAATCGACGCACATTTCTGCCAAGGGTTTGTCCCAAGAGGCGAACTACTCTCTAATGTCTCTCTAGCCAAGTTGGCGGACTGCCCTGAGTACTGGACACAGCCTTCATTTCTCGATTTGGGGTCAGGTTTACTTTCCAATTGTTAAAGAACGCCTGTGTGTGCGTGCGAGACTTGTGAACTGTGAGGTGCGCCTTTGGGGCGTAGCCGAGCAATTTAAACCAGCGAATCCGCGTCCACCTACACCTTCCACCTCTGCTCATCTTGGCAGATGCTCCACGGGTTTGCACGAACTCGCGGTTCCTGACCCTCCTTCCCTCTCCGCGGTGCGCGGACAACACGGGGCGACCACTTCTTCCTGGGGGCGGGGGGGTGAGGATGAAGTTGGAAAAACTGAACCAGATCTACAGCCAAGGGCCAAAACGCACTTGGAGGGAGTCTCCAGCGCGCTGGAGAAGGAGGCAAGTTGCACCCGCGCGAAAGGGGCGGGCCGGCTCGGGCCGCTCGCATTTCCTGTGACAGGGTCTGCCCCAGCCTCTCCTTCTCCCTCGGCGGCGGGACCATTTCCTGAA
Source organism: Procyon lotor (assembly GCA_028646535.1). Taxonomy (NCBI): domain Eukaryota; kingdom Metazoa; phylum Chordata; class Mammalia; order Carnivora; family Procyonidae; genus Procyon; species Procyon lotor. The sequence goes on along the minus strand of JAQQSY010001059.1, from coordinate 9,939 downwards.
TCGCTGAAGCGGAGGGAGGACTGGGGCGCGGCCCTACCACTAGCTCGAACGGGAGGGGGGGCGGGTTAGGAAAGGAGGAAGGATGAGAGGTCTACCAAGAACAGGGCAATGCTGCCGGGGCTGTGGTTCCCGGTAACGCGGCGAAAGAGGACTTCTATGGGCCAGAGTAACTCCTGTAGGCCAGGCCGGCCGGCTCTTCTTTGGGCGCCGGAGCATCCCCCCTCCCGGCATTCCCGAGGTGGTTCGGCCCGAGAGGCCGGCGTCTCTCCCCCAGTTTGCCGTTCACCCGGAGCGCTCGGGACTTGCCCGTAGTGGTGACGGCGGCAACATGTCTGTGGCGTTCGCAGCCCCGAGGCAGCGAGGCAAGGGGGAGATCACTCCCGCTGCGATTCAGAAGGTGAAGCCTCGCGGGGACGGGGATGCCAGGCGCATCCTGCCTTTGGGAGCGCCCCGGGGGGCCACCCCGGGAGTCGGCCGGGCCGGGGGCGGAGGCGGGCCTGCTGGGAGGCGGTCGTGTGTGGGAACCCGAGCCGCGGGCTGTGCCTGAGTGGGTGGCGGAAGGCGGCGAACCGGTTCTCCCACGGAGACCTGCGCGCGTTTGGGCTCTTTCCTACAGGCACAAAAGCCCAAGTAACCGCCGCCGGATTTCTCTAGGGATGGGGCGGCGTTCGGGCGGCGGGGCGCGTGCGCCCGGCCGTAGCGGCCGCGCGGGGAAGGCTGTTTGTCGGAGCCGGCGCCCCCCGCGGCCCCGCGCGTTGCTCCGGAGTTACTTTGGCGTCGCCCCGCCCAGCGCGCCGCGGCTGCTTCATGCACACCCGACCTCGGGTCGCGGGCGGCCGAGGGGAAGTCGGAGCGCGGGTCGCCACCCTCCGCCGCGCTGCGCACTTCGGCCGACTTGGAGAGTCCCGGGAGAACTTGGGGGGGACGCTGCAAGAGCCTGAGGGGCGGGCGGAGGAGGACCCTGTGGACTTTGGGGCTACCCTCGGAGTTCCCGTCTCCCTTCCGGATTCACCCCCTCTCCGTGTACATCTGCAGCAAATACTCATCGAGCGCCTGCTCTGGGTGCTGAGGCTACAGTGGTGAGCCATGGTCCCTGCTTTCATGGAACTTGGAGTCTAGTGGTGGAGACAATCTGATAATCGTGACCTATTACAGAAGTCGTGATAAATACGCGGGGAGGTGCGTCCCTTTTAGAGTTTAGTGCTGCCTCTGTGGCTGCTATGTTATTGCCAGTTAGGGACACAAAGCTTCTTTATTGTCCGCTATCCCTTGTTGCTTGAGAGCAAGGCAGTCATCTGAATTTTAGTCAGCCAGACTTTGAAAAGTTACTCGCTAAATTGAGCAATTTACCTTAAATATTTAGGTCTTGTTGTATACACTGGGATGAAGATGAAAATTGAAGAAAAGTCAACTTTTCATACCACTCAGGACACCATTGTATGTCCAGCGGATTATGTTAATAGGTTCTGTTTACTGTCAGGTTCTTTTTAGTGTGGCATTTGACATTTGCCCAACTGTTGCTTTATTTTATGAATAAACCCGCTTGTCAGTGCCTGGAAATGCACTGTGTTCTTGTAGTGCATCTCCAAGTACATACACGGAAGACATGTTTCTGGAGGGATTCACTTTTTATTTTTATTTTTGGACTGTAGAAGAGTCCTGAGGTTGGTTGGTTGGTTTCCAAAAAGAGTTTTTTCCTACATACATGTTAAGATATTTGTTACATCTTACATTTTTGTTAAAAAAAAAAAAGATATTTGTTATGAGTGATTAATTCAGGAGTTGCAGATCAATTAGTTTTCATTCTCAGATGAGAAGAGAAAACAGATTCCAAATTAGGTGTGGGAGATTGTGGGAGATTGATGTTAGAAATGAGACATTCTACGGTGAAGTTTGTTAGGTCGAGTAATTGAGGAGATACCTTGTCAAATCATTAGATTGGACTAATGGATTTTAAAGACACTTTTGGGGGGGGCATCCTATGATTCTATTTAGGAAATTGCTGCACTTTTTGGAAGAGCATGTCAATATATTTTTTTTTTCCCTAGCAAGTGAAGATTGTGATTCATATGTAGGAAGAAATTAAGGTTAAATGGATTTTTGTTTTTAAAAGAGCTACATTAACTAAATTACTGAGACTGATTATTGTGTTATACTTTATTAAGTCTTGGAAAGGTGGGACACATTCTGGAGGAACATCTATTTCTGTCCTTTGACCTTAAGGTAAATCTGAGCCCCTGAAATCATAAGTGATTTGCACAGGATTGTGAAGCTGGCACTCAAACTAACTGACCTTTTCATTGCTACATCAGTACTCTTTCCCCAGTGGCACCTTGCTTAAATGAGTTGTTTACCCTTAAAGCCAATATTGCTCTGAATTGCTCTAAGACGATAGAATGATAAATTGATAAGCTTCTTGTTTTTAAACTTTTGGGACAACTTAATTATAAGGTAAGCTCATAAAGTCTGCAACAAATAATACATGCCTAGAAATTATTGTGTTTGATTATTCCATATTTGAAGAATCACAGAACCATACTGTGTAATGCTTGGAAACTAGCCATCCATCTCCTCAAGCTTCATGGGCTTATATTTTCATGTGTTCATTGTGGGTAAAGACAAAATTTTTCTTCACTACTGCAAAACATAAGAATGATGCAGTCAGCTTGGACCCTTACCTCCTAGTCTTAGCAGGCTAATGTTTCTGTTACAGGTAGTAGAGGTAATAAAATGTTTGAATACAGAAAAAATATCTCCTGTGCTTTAGGTAATAATTCAGAGGGAGAATAATTGGAATAGAGTTATTTGAAAATTGTTGATGCTATTCCAGAGGTGTAGAATAAGACTTAAAAGACTGGAATAGATTCAGTTTCTATATGAATAAACATTTATAGAAATCTGAAGGATTTTAAAAAAATTTACGTGATGCACTAGATTTACAATAAACTTTTTCTAATTTTATTTCAGATGTTGGATGAAAATAACCATCTTATTCAGTGTATAATGGACTATCAGAATAAAGGAAAGACTTCAGAGTGTTCTCAGTAAGAATAATATGAAAAAATTTTTTTGTATTCATTTTTCTGTGTGGGTTAATTTTTTTACTTTTCTTTTTAATACCAGCTTTACTGAGCTATAATTCACATACTGTGCAATTCACCCATTTTAAAGTGTACAATTCAAAGTTTTTAGTATATTCATGGAGTTGTGTTACCATCACTTCAGTTCATTTTAGAACATTTTCATCATCTCCAAAAGAATCCTATACCCATTAGTGATAACTTTCCATTCCCACCTTCTAATCCCTCACCCCCTGACAACCCACTAATCTGCTTTCTGTCTGTGTAGATTGGCCTGTTGTGGACATTTCATGTAAATGACTTCACATAATCTGTGGTCTTTTTTGACTGAGTTCTTTTCCTTAGCATAATATTTTCCAGGGTTCATTAGTCTTGAAGCATGTATCACTACTTCCTCTCTATTGCTGAATAATTTTTCATTGTATGGTTATATGGTGTTTTATTTATCCATCAATAATGGACGTTTGGGTTTTCATTTCTTGGCTATTATGAATACTTCTTTGAAAATTAGTGTACAGTTTTTTGTGTAATTTCCTGATTTTTGTAAAAGAAAAATTTATTCTTTGGGATGCAGTGGGTATCTTTTTTTTCTTTTTTTCTTTTTTTAATACTTATCCTGCATTGTAAAATAATTCCAATTTCTGTGTAGTCTGATTTGTGGAAAAGTTAGATCACCACATATATATTTAGTTACATCCATATACATGGCTGAGATAGCAAAGCTTATGTCTAATAGAGAACTGGTTATCATTCATAGGAACCAAATATGTGATTTTGAAGTGATATATCAGAAGTAAATACTATCTTTAATAGAATTCGATGTAGTGGATCAAGTTCAATATTTTATCAGAAGTCTCTAGAATAGGGTACCAGGTGGCTCAGATAGTTAAGCGACTGCCATCAGCTCAGGTCATGATCCCAGGGTCCTGGGATCAAGCCCTTCACTGGGCCTCCTGTTCAGCGGGGAGTCTGTTTCTTCCTCACCCCCTCCCGCTGCTTGTGTTCTCTCTCACTCTCTCTGTCAAATAAATCAGTAAAATCTTAAAAAAAAAAGTCTCTAGCACTGTCCAGTAGAAATATATTTGTATATATTTATGTTATATATAAATATATAAAATATATATTTATATATAAATATTTATATATTAAAATTAATTTAAATAAAATTAATTAAATATACAAATCACATATTTATATAAATATAAATATTTATATATTTCACATACAAATTTTACATTTGCTTATAGACACATTAAACAGGTGAAAGGAAACAGGAGAAATTAATATTAATAATATGTTTTACCTAAGTCATTATTTTCAAAATAATATCACTTTAATACATAACCAGTATAAATAATATGAGCTAGTTTATATTCTATTGTTTCATACTTAGTCTTTGAAATCCCTTGTGAATCTTACTCTAATATAAACACATCATTTGAACTGGCCATATTTCATTCTACCTGGTAGCTACTTTATTGAACAAGTGTAGCTCTAAAATATTTTATTCTCACCATTGTTTTGAGACACATCTGTCTCTTCTAGAGATCTCACCAGTCTGTTCTCAAGTCGATTTTTCCACCAACCCTCGGTCTTGCCTCTGTATGTGCTTTCCTGTTGTGCTGGACTTCTGCTATCACTTGATTCACCCTTTATCTTATTTTGAATCTTAGTTGCTTTGTCTTTTTCCTCTTTGTTTAATAGCATTTTTGAAATGAAAAAGTCATGTAGGGTCATTGTAAAAAGAAAATCAAAGTGTAAAATTTGGTGAGATAATTATGCAAGTCACATTTCACTTTCCACTTTTAATGCTTTTCTCCTCTCCTCAGGGGTAACTACTTTTAATAGTTTAGTATCTATCCTTCTAAACATTTCTTTGTGCATTTACACACATGGCACTCATATCTACATAAAACACATTTAGATAAATTTTTTTTCATCCTCTTTTTATCTATTTAGTTATTTATTTATTATTAACATATAATGTATTATTTGCCCCAGGGTACATGTTTGTGAATCATTTCCCAGCACTTACCATAGCACATACCCTTCCCATTGTCCTTAAGCCAGCCACCCTATTCCTACCCCCCAGCCACCCTGTTTGTTTTGTGAGTTTAGGAGTCTAAATGTTTTGTTTTTTAAAAGGTTAGAATTTTATAAATGGAATGGCTGGGTCAGAGACCATGCTAAATTGCCAGATTACCCTGCAAGAAGATGTATTGGTTTGTTTTCTCTCAGCTAGACTTCAGAGCCTTGGTTTCCAGCATCCTCTGCCAGAATTGAATACTAGTCGTCTTTCAAAAATTTTTGCACATCTGGTTGGTGAAAAGTGGTGTCTTTTTCTAAAACTTTTTTATTTTGAAATAATTTCATTCTTACAAAAAATGTTTTAAAGACAGTATAAGAAATTCCTGTATGCCCTTCAGTTTCATTTTTCTCTGTATTATTCATTTCTTCTCCATATCGTTTCTCCAAAGCATTTGAGAATAAGTTGCATGATTCTCTCTTACCTCTTACCTTTAATTACCTCAGGGTGTATTTCACAAAAATGGGCACAAATTCTTAAATAATCAGAGTATAATTGTTAAAATGAAGAATGCAATACCATAATCTTCAGACCTGTTTAAAATTTTGCCAATTGTCCCATTAATATATTTTTTCAGTTTTAGGATCCAGTGCAGGATCAGATGTTGCATTTAATTGTCACATGCCTTGAGTATATCTTTGATCTGAAATCATTCTTCAGTCTGTTATCTTTCATGCTGTTGATGTTATTGAAGAATACATAGCAGTTACTTTGTGGAATGTCCCTCATTTGGGGTTTGACTGGTGTTTCCCCTTGATTAGATTCATGTTATGCACTTCTGGCAGGAGCATCACAAATGCGGTATGTCCTTCTCAGTGCATTCTCAAGTAGCTGTATGATAGTGATTTGTCCCAGTATTTGTAAGAGTCTTAATCACTTAGTTAAGGTGAGGCCTGCTAGTTTATCCACTGTAAAGTTACTATTTTTCGCTTTTTAATTCATGTGTATCTTGTTGGGCAGATAACCTTGAGACACACATACCTTGTTCTTGTACTTTTGTTTTTGTTTTTTAGCATTTATTTTAGCACCCATCCAATGTTTCTGGATTAAAACAGTTATTACTGTGGTGGTTGCCAAATGGCGACTAAATTAATCATTCCTTCTACATTTATTTGAAATCCTACTCTAAGGAAACCATTTCTCATTCCCTGCCCTTATTCACTCATTCATTTATTTATATCTGAATGGATTTATGGATTTTTACTATATTCTTTAGGTTATAATGTTACTCTTTCTTTCTTTTTCTCTTTCTTTTTTTCTTTCTTTCTTTCAAGATTTTATTTATTTATTTGACAGAGAGACACAGCAAGAGAGGGAACACAAGCAGGGGGAGTGGGAGAGGGAGAGGCAGGCTTCCCGCTGAGCAGGGAGTGCCGTGCAGGGTTGTATTCAAGGACTTATACCAGGATCCTGGGATGATGACCTGAGTTGAAGGCAGATGCTTAACGACTGAGCCACCCAGGCACCCCTCTGTTTTCTTTCTTAAGTTGTCCCCAATGTTGACCACTGGAGCCTCTCTAGCTGGCTTTTTGATATGAATCCATTATTTTTTGAGCATTTTCTTATTTTCTTGCACCACAAAATGTTCTAGGCTCATCTTGTTTTTTTTCCTGCCCCAGTTTGGAATTACCCGTTTCTTCAAGCCCTGGTTCTTTTTTTACAGAATGGTATTTAGAAACTTAGGTCTGAATACTAGGATATTTTATTTTCTAGTCATTTGTACATTTTTATTTTATATGATCATTTCCATTACTTTTATGTATATTGTTTCTTCAAGGAGTCATGTCTGTTTATATTTAAAAATATTCTTTAAAAAATTAAATAGCTGATCTATTTCCTTAGTTTAACTATGGATAATCGTCAGTGGTAAGGAAATCACTGCCTCAGATCAGCCATGGGATAATAAAAGTTGACAGGCTCTAATAAGAATACTTATTTTCACCGATGGCTCTTTTACCTGCCAGATAGAGCCAAAGGATTTGACATAGGACTGGTTCAGTTTCTTAAAGGACCCAGCCGTACATGGTATGGATAAGACGTGTTTAGACATAGAATCAGCCTTTCCAACTTGAGTCAACAAAAGTTTATACTGTTTTATTCTTTATATTCTTAGTTTTTTTATGTATATATAATCATTCCCCCCTTCTCTGCATATTGGAATAGACCTCATTTTCTCACATATTTGGTTCAGATGGGGTTTAAATTGATTTAGATGGAGTCTTATGTTTTGCTTTTCCTGATGGATTTAGTTTCATTTAGAGTTTTTTAGATATTCTTTCTTTTTTAAGTTGTTAGTGTTGGTTTATGAGTAAAGAGAAAAAATTCCTCCTCTCAACCTACAAGAAAATGATTAGAATACTTATTTTCACCTATGGCTTTTTTAACTACCAGATAGAGCCAAAGGATTTTGACATAGGACTGGTTCAGTTTCTTGAAGGACCCAGCAGTACATGGCATGGATATCATTTATTATCAATAAATAATAAATAAATATCAATAAATAATAAAGTACTGATAGCCATCTGGGAATTGATAGTTCAATTTTAATTAAACAATTCCTTAAGATGTGATAACTTTGCCTAAAATAGTGTTTTTTTTAATATAAATAACTTTATTTTTATGAAAGTAGTATATGAATTGTAGAAAATTAAAAAACACAGATAACATAAAAATAAGATAAGAAACACTGTATTCTCACCACCTAAAGATTTTTCACTGGTAACATCTCTGTGTATATTGCTGTATCTATCTTTATCTACATACATGTACTTTTATATACTTATACATGTACACACACTCCTGTTAAGCTCAATAAAAGTAAATCACTTGTGGCACTCGTGCACAGATTCTCTTCCCTTTAAATTCTGATAACGTGTGTGAAAATGTATTGTTCTGTTGTAGTGTTTGGTTTAAGTATTTTTTTTTAAAATATATCTTTTTTTTTAACGATTTTATTTATTTATTTGACAGAGAGAAATCACAAGTAGGCAGAGAGGCAGGCGGAGAGAGGAGGAAGGAGGCTCCCTGCTGAGCAGAGAGCCCAATACAGGGTTTGATCCCAGGACCTTGAGATCATGACCTGAGCCCAAGGCAGAGGCTTAAACTATTGAGCCCCCCAGGGACCTCTGATTTGAGTATTTTCTAAATCAACTTAAATATTTACTTAAATCAACCTTTATTTTTTGTATTTCATCATGAATGTAACTACTTCAGAGTAGTTACATTCAGAGTACTACTTCAGAGTAGTCCTGTAAGTGGTTTCCATGCAAAAAAATTTCTATTAATCATTATATAAAAGAATGTAGTTTTAAATCTCTGGTTAGGAAGATAACTTTTATTCTGTAAATTGTATTTCTATTGTTTTTTCTATATAATCTTCATAGTTTCTTGGTAAAGGTTTATTGTTAAAAATAAGATCTGACTTTTTCGGTTCATTTTTTAATTATATCAGTAAATTTAATAGTGGTTATTTGACCTTACTCAAGATAATTGATGTAGTGGTTCTTAGTGGCATCTTTGGGAAGTGGAGGTGGAACTGCTTCTCATTTAATAGGTTAATAATTACGGGTATTTTCGAATATTTGCCAGTATTTATTAGGAAGTTACCATCATTAAATGTAAAATGTTTATATCTGTCCTTATTATATATACTCAGTTTTCTTTTCTTTTTTTTTTTTTTTTTGACAGAGAGAGATCACAGGTAGGCAGAGGGGCAGGCACAGAGAGAGGGGGAAGCAGACTCCCTGCTGAGCAGAAAGCCTGATGCGGGGCTCCATCCCAGGACCCTGAAATCGTGACCTGAGCCTAAGGCAGAGGCTTTAACTCACTGAGCCACCCAGGCGCTCCAGTTTTCTTTTAATATAGACTATTTTAGAAATAATAAACATGTACATTAAAAAAGTAAAAGTAAATACAGAATAAAGTTTCTCAGGAAAATATTTCTTTAATATTTGTAGAAGAATCTACTTTTTATTATCATTTCAGTAGATTCAGCTGAAGCCAGATTCTTCTGGAATATTTGCTTATTGCTTTTTAGATGATGTATACACAGACTTGTAAAGAATATTTGGAATGTTCATCTTTGAGTCTTGAATGATCTTAGGAAGCCTTATTTGATGAATGCTGTAAAAATTAATGCAGTTTACAAAAAAGAAACCCTAATGAAGTTAGATAAGATACTTTACATTAGGTAAAAGATTTGGGGCTATTGGGAAAATTGGAGTAATTTGAATGGGTTTGTGGATTACATGGTATTACGTTATCAATATTTGTTGTACTGTGGTTCTATATGGGAATTTCCTTGTTTTTAGAAAATGAAGTGTTAGGAGTAGTGGGATATTATGTCTGTAACTGACTCAAAAGATTTTGAAAAAAGTGTGTGTGTCCCTGCATGTGTGTACATGTTGGTGTGTGGATTTAAAGATGGAGTAAGACAAATGTGGTGAAATGCCAATGATTAGGCAGTGTGGGAGAAAGATATTTGGGAATTCTTCATACTATTCTTTATAAGTTTGAAATTGTCTCAAAAATTAAAAAGATTTAGGTTGGGGAAATGTCTTTTTTTTTTTTTTTTTCAAGAGAACAAATCTACACCTTTATTTATTTACTTTTCATTAAATTTAAATCCTTGAGGGGTACAGCATCACACGGATTCTGTGGCCAATGGCTTTAGCAGGAAGGTTGCTTCGGAATTTGGCACGAACCATGCCACTGTTTCCATGAGCACGAGTTACTTTTCCCCAGATTACTCTGGTTTTGTTTGGTTTGCCACCA
>JAQQSY010001058.1:0-14659 GCA_028646535.1 Procyon lotor | reverse complement strand
TTTTTTTTTTTACTTAAATTGCCCTTCTTGAGAATGCCAAGTTGAATAGACTCTTGACTTTCTTAATTTTGAGAATTATATATAAAATATAATTTTATATTTATAGTTAAATATAAAAAAAATATAGTCTTTTTTAAGAGTTTCGGTTTTTTTAAGTAATCTCCGCACCCAGCATGGGGCTTGAACTCACAACCCCGAGATCAAGAGTTGCATACTCTACCAGCCAAGCCAGCCAGGCGCCCCTGGCTGAGACTAGCTACACATTGAAAGGAGAATGATATTGGAAAACTTTGTTTTTTCATGTAGTTTCTAAACCTGTGCCTAATTTTGCCCACTATGAAAATGGAAGGTCCATAATATATTGAATATAAGTGATTAATAAGTGGAAGATTTGCATGTTTTTCTTTTTTCTTTTCTTTTTTTTTTTTTTTAAAGATTTTATTTATTTGACAGAGAGAAACACAGCGAGAGAGGGAACACAAGCAGAGGGAATGGTAGTGGGAGAAGCAGGCTTCCCGCAGAGCAGGGAGCCCGATGCGGGGCTCGATCCCAGGACCCTGGGATCATGACCTGAGCCGAAGGCAGACGCTTAACGGCTGAGCCACCCAGGTGCCCCATGCATGTTTTTCTAAGACCAGGTTTTTTTTTTTTTATTATCATTCTGTTGCTTTGCCTTGAAAATGAAATATTTTCCTACTCCTAAGACTCAATGAAAAATAATCTTAAAGATATGAGAACTTTTCTAAAGAAGAGTACTCTCAAATCCCCATTTATTATAAAACTATCTTAATTTAAAATGGTTGCTGACTTCTCTGGCAGCTTGTATAAATGTACTGAGAAGTAGCCAAAGCAATCATTTCACTGTAACTCCACAAGAACAGAAACGTAAGAGCTCTCACCTTACCTGGCGTTTGTACGCTGTATTTCCATAACCTTCCAAAGTGATGCCAAGAAGCACATTAAGACTGTAAATTATATTAACCTAATTTGATGTAATAAATATTTATTAAACACTTACCATGGGCTACGCACAGAGCCTGGTGTGCTGGAATAAATTGAGACGAATCAAAGATGGCTGTGGCTCGGGGGCGGGGGGGCGGGGGGGACCATGTTTACAATGAACTGTAGTTCCTGTAGTGAGTGTTGTAATACAGGTGAAAGCACTGAAGGGAAATGGGGGAGCACAACCATTCACAGACCCTCTGGACAAGCCTGGAGCCAGCCTAGCTGGGGCAGTGGCCAAGCTGGCTGCTGCCCAGATTTGGTTTTGAGAGGCCAGAACTCAGGTACTGTATCCTTCTCGAAGATATTTTTGACCAGACGAGTCAGAGAGGCAAGTAGGAACGAGGGGAGGAGCTGGGAAACAATATCTAATCCAGGTTTTTTGAACCTCAGCACTATTGACAGTTGGCACCAGATAATTCTCTGATGTGGGGCTGGCCTGTGCATTCTGGAATGTTCAGCAGATTCTCTGGCCTCCGCCCACCAGATGCCAATGGCACCTCCCTAAAGCCATCACCATCAAGAATATCTGCAGACACTAGCAAACGTCAGGGGCATGAGGAGTTGAGCGGGTCAAGGAGCCAACAAAGTAGCCCCTGGTTGAGAACCTCTGACCTACTCCAGTGGGTTTCTACCCTGGCTGCACTTGGAGCTTCTGTTGCCTGGCTTCACCCAAGACCTAGTAAATGAGGCCTATTAATTCAGGGTATAGGCATTGTTGTTTTGGTTGTTGTTGGTGTTTTTTTTATAGCTTCCTGGGTGATTCTAATGTACAGCCAGAGCTGAGACCTCATCCCTACAGCAGAAGACATGCTATGTCTAAATAAATAGTATAATTATGTTATTACTGGTAATAAATAGTATACTTGAGGTAATAAATAGTATAATTTAGTCATTCCTCTGCTAAGCACTTTTACACATATTATCTCACTTAATCTTAGTGACAACCCTAAGATGTAGGTACTAAAGCTGAAAGGAGCTGGAAAGCTGCAAATAAAGTGAAGCAGGTCTTAGGCAAATATGGTGATTGTTAGGGGCACAAAAAATGGGCATTTTGGATAGGCCTTAAGGGTACAGATTGAAAGAAGATGAATTTTGGCAGAAGATTCTGTCAATGTTTTATAAAGGAAGCAAAATATAAGCTTGCACTTCAGGCAGCTTTGGGTTGGGGTTTTAAGAGCATGAGCCCTGGGGACAGACCAGGGTTCAAATCTCTCTCCCACTTACTAGTTGCATGACCCTGGGTGTTTTAGCTTCTATCACCATGTAACAAATTACTCCAACTTTTAAGGGCTTGAAACAATAAGTACCGATTATCTCACAGTTTCTGTGGATCAGGAATTCAGGTGCAGCTCCACTGGGTGGCTCCGGTTCAAGGTCTCTCATTGTCTATGGTGAAGCCATTGCAGGGCCTGCAGTCTTCTGAAGGTGTGACTGAGTAGAGGTGCCACTTTCAAGTTGGCTTCCCCACATGGTAGTGGCTGAAGGCCTCGGTTTTTTCCCCCCACATGGGCTTTTTCATGGGCTGCTGAGTGGCCTTATGATGTGGTGACGCCTCTTTCAGGATGAGAGACTTGAGACCAAGGAAGCTGCAGGGCCTTTTGTGACCCCATCTGGGAAGCCAAACACCTGCACTTCGACCACATTCTGTTAGTTAATTAGAAGTGAGTCTCTAAGTACAGCTCAAGTACCACGTTCAAAGGGAGTGTGATTAGGCTCCACCTTTTGAAGGGAGGAGTATCAAACCACGTGCAGACGTATTTTAAAAGCGCCATAGCAGGTCACTCAGTAAGCCTCCGTATCCTTGTTAGTGAAATGTTTAGTTGGGAAAATTGGGAAGGTGCAGTGAAATGATGTGCCTACAGGTGAAATCGCGAGCAAGGCCAGCCTATGGTAACACATGGCTTACTAGTGGCTACAGTTGCCATCAAAGGACACGGTGGACTTAGGAAGAGAGATACGGCAGAAAAGGGTACTCAAGGCCAAAGGCAGGAGAGTGGGAGAAGGCAGGTCTTGGTCCAGGCATGGACCATGCTCTGGCTCATAGAGCATGCGAAGATACAGGGATGGGATAGGAGATAAGACTGGAAGGGAGTTAGGGGCTAGATTTTGGTTTTCAGTAAAACCATGAAGTTTGGGCATTATTCCATAAGCAAGAGAGCATATCAAAAGATTTTGGAGCAGAGGCATAATGTAAGCAGGATGTTTTGGCGAGATAACTCCCAAGAATGCAGGGGATATGTGAGATTGGGGAAAGCCTGGTTACCCCTTGAACCGGGACAACAGGAATGGAAAAGGAGGTACCTGGGGTGTGTAGAGTGGGTGGACAGCACAGGATGAGTTTGGCAGTGGAGAAGAGGTATGCCTGAAAAGGTGAGATTTGCTGGGCAAAGGGGAGGCCCATGATAGATAGCCAGCAAAGCAGGCTCAAGGGTAAAGAGGAGGATTTTTATCTCAGGCAGATTGAGATTGAGGTGCCTCTAGGTCATCCATGTTGGAAATATTGGCCTGAAGCTCAGAAGTGGGGTCTGGAGAAAAACATTGATTTTGGAATCAGGGTTCCCATATCAGCTGTACAGATTGAACGGAGATGAACCACAGCTAAACTTTGGAGTACCCCAGAGTTGGTTCCAGAGATTCAACGGAGGAAGCACTAACGCTAAGTCATGTGATTGGCAGTGGTGACCACGGCTCGTCTTCTGGTTGTTTGCAAAGCAAGTCATTGTTTGCACTTAGATTTTCTGTTGATTTGAATGACCAGCAGGAGGGAGTAGGAGCATATTACTTTTCTATTGCTGCTGTAACAAATTACCACAAACTTGGTGGCTTTCACAAAGTTATTATCTTACAGTTCTAGAGGTCAGAAGCCTGACCCAGGTCTCCTTGGGCTAAAATGAAGGTGCAGGCAGGGCTGCATTCTTATCCAGAGGCTCTAGGGAAGAACCCACTTCCTTGCCTTTTGCAGCTCCTATGGGCTTTCTGTATTGGCTAGTGGTGCCTTCCTCCATCTTCAAAGACAGCAACATTGCCTATCTCTGATCCTGGGTCCTCAGTCACATTTCTCTGACTCTCTTTTGCCTCCCTCTTCAACTGTGAGGAACTCCTCTGATTACATTTGCTCGCCCACCTCATTCAGAATATTCTCCCACCCCCGGGTCTTTGATTTAATCACATCTGCAAAGTCTTTTTTGCCATTGTAAAGATAACATAAGGTTCTAGGAATTATGATGTGGACATGTTTAGGCGCCTTTGCCTACCTCAAAGGGTAGTGGAGAATATGGGAAAATTAAAAGTCCCTCACTCACAGGGATCACCTACATTTTCTTGGAGATCATTGACATTTTAAAATGGTATTATGGGTTTTGCAAAAATGATACATGCTCAGAGAAGGAAGTAAAAGCAAACAGAAAAGCAAGAAGAGAAAGGTACAACTCACCTAAGAGTCCCTAGATCTAACCATTGTTGACATTTTAATGAACTGCTTTTTGGAGACTTCTCTACACATGTATACATATATATTAGATATAAGAAGATGTATGTCTTCCTCTGAGACCACGGCTATAAGTGAAAGGAAATTTGAGGTGGATGGGGAAAAGGGGGAAAAATTGAGCAAGTTCATGGTGGGTCCTGTCGTTCTGGTTGTTCGTGTAGGTGTGGAGGCATCTGCTGAGAGGGAGGCCCAGGCAGGTTCTGGAGGCTTGTGGGGGATGGAGAAGGTGTTGTAGCAGCTGCCATTGTGAAATTGATAGGGAATCAACTAGGGATAAATAGGGATGGCCCAGCTGATGGCCTGAATTTGTGGTGCATATGAACAGCCTGCTTATGTGATTATCACCAGCAACCCTGTACAGCCCTGGAAAGGGGGTGGAGAAAACAGATGGTTGGGTAAAATCAGGGTTGAAGACTAGCAAAGCTAATATAGTGAAAGGTCTAGACTGGGCCTTGGGGATCTTAAATAAAGGGAAAACATGGTTAACTTTTCTAAGAATAGTATCTTAGGTTTTTCTCAAAAACTACCATATTTTTAAAATTCTGTTAGCAAGAGGTGCCTGGGTGGCTCAGTCATTAAGCGTCTATCTGCCTTCAGCTCAGGTCATGGTTCCAGGGTCTTGGGATCGAGCTCCACGTCAGGCTCCCTGCTACATGGGGAGCCTGCTTCTCCCTCTCCCTCTGCCTGCTGCTCCACCTTCTTGTATTCTCTCTCTCCCTGTGTCAAATAAATAAAATATTTTATTTATTTATTTATTTAAAAGATTTTATTTATTTGACAGCGAGAAACACAGCGAGAGAGGGAACACAAGCAGAGGGAATGGTAGCGGGAGAAGCAGGCTCCCTGCCGCGCAGAGAGCCCGATGCGGGGCTCGATCCCAGGACCCTGGGATCTGACCTGGGCTGAAGGCAGACGCTTAACGACTGAGCCACCCAGGCGCCCCAAATAAAATATTTTAAATAAATAAATTTGTTAACAATTTAACAACCGATTTTCAGAAAGAAATACTCCATTATGTGTTTACTTTGGAAGTAAGAAATGTACCAAACTTGGAGATATTGACATGGGGGCAGTAGGGTCCATATAGATATTGAAATTTCAATAGGTAGGTCTGATTTGGATCATGATTCAAAGAGAGAAAAATTAGGAGGCAGTTGGAAATTTGAATGGTTAATAGATAGTTGATGATGTAAAGAATTATTGTTCTTTTATTTAAGGTATGATAATCATTTCATAGTCATGATTTTTAAAAGTTATTACCTTTTAGAAACATGCTAAAGTGTTTATGAATGAAATATGAAATAATACGATGTCTGTGGACAGAGTTGGGAGAATGACATTCAGTAACTGACATGCAGAACCACATATTTGAAGCTGGCTGACAGTGACTTGGGTTCATTTTTGTTTCCTGCCTACTTTTTTATATCTTTGAAATTTTCCATGATAAAAAAAATTAAAAGGAAAAGAAACAATGAGATTTCTCAAAACTCCTCGTGACCGCTTGATTGAATGATAAATGTGGCGTGGGCAAGGAGGTATCTAATGACTGGCAGGGTCAACCGGGAGGGCCGAGAGGTGTTCTTCTCCACTGGTGGCCAGAGTGACACACAGTGGGGGACACGGAGTTTTCATGTGATCATACTGAGAAATTCAAATGGCATGGAAGGCAAATGGCCCTGGGACAAGGAGAGAGTAGCAGGTATGGACCCAAGTGAGAAGCCTCATGGTGCTGGGGAGGCCTGGGTCGCCCTTCCTGAGACCTGGCTCTGAATGTGCATGACTCCCCAACGGTGCCCCTACCTCAGCCTCATTCTCCCTTCACATCCTCCTCTGATGCCAAATCCACTGCTCCCCAGCTCACCAAAGAGAAGGTGAGTTAACATGGTCAGAGCCTTGGGCTTGCCCTAAGAACATGGTTCCAGTAATACTTTTTCTTTTTTTTTTTTTAAGAGTTTATTTATTTATTTGACAGAGAGAGAGAGAGAACACAAGTAGGCAGAGAGGGAGGCAGACATAGAGGAGGAAGCAGGCTCCCAGCCTAGCAGAGAGCCCGATGCGGGGCTTGATCCCAGGACCCTGAGATCATGATCTGAGCTGAAGGCAGAGGCTTTAACCCACTGAGCCACCCAGGCGCCCCTAATAAATACTTTTTCTGTAGAGCAAGGTAAATCTCTTAGACCTTGCAGGCTACATATGGTCACTGTTACAATTACTTCAACTCCACCATTGTAGCATGAAAGCAGTCATAGACAGTATGTGAATAAACAGGGATGGCTGGATTCCAGTACAACTTTATCTAGACAAATAGGTGATGGGTCGGGGCACCTGGGTGGCTCAGTCGGTTAAGCGTCTGCCTTCAGCTCGGGTCATGATCCCAGGGTCCTGGGATCGAGCCCCACGTCGGGCTCCCATTATGGAATCATGTGGACTGGAGGCCATGGTGTTGGAGGTGTCATCAGTTTGAATAAGGAAGTATCTGAGAAGGCAGGCGGGGGATGGGTTGGAGAAGATGACAGATGCTCAAATGCTTGATTCAGACGGCTCAAATGCTGGAGCCGTCAAGGGTGGCATAAGAATATCCTAGAGGCCAAAGTGGTGGCAGTGGAAGTGTAGGGGTTAGAAACTTGGGCTCTGGAATCGCATCTCCACCTTCCAGACCAAGCTTCACCATTTCTAGCTGGGCAGAGATGACTTCATCTCTCTGAGCCTCAGTTTTTTCATCTGTAAAATGGTCTTTCATCTAAACATAACTAATTCTTTATCTAAGAGGAATTCTGGTGCAACTATGAAGGGGCTACCATTTTTCCAGTACTGATACATATACAAACAGCTATGTTCCAGCTCCTTAAAGGGAGTTATTTATTTGTTCATTTATTTAGCTAATATGTATTAAATGATGAAATGTGCTCTAAAATTACAGAGCAGACATATTCATAAGCTGGTTGGCTACTGTTTAATGGGTAATAAGAAGCCCTCTTACTCTATGCCCTGGAAAGATGACACAGATAAACATGGTCCCTGTCTTCATGGACAGTTTTTGTGTATAGTTGGATTGCGGGATGCATGTCCTTAATTTATACTAATTCTATGGTGTGCTTTGGGTAGAAAGAGAGAGAGAGAAAGAAAGAAGATTTTTGAAAATTCAAGCTGTTTCTCTTGCCTTTCCACTCTGGAGGTACAGCCTAAATAGGACACATGACTCAGCTCTTTCCTCAGTTGTTTCCAGTGTTATGTGCCCCTCATAACATGAGCAGCTCATAAGGCAACTGCTTCCTTCTGTTTGTCCATCTGTATGTCTGTCTGCCTACATAACTACCTGCCAACCAAACATTTATATGGTGTTTATTCAGGTACTATTCTGAACAATTGATAAATAAGACCTAATTTAATTTGGGTAACAATCCTACAGAGTAGGGAATTTTATACCCCCCTGTATTCATCAGGCTATGTTAGGCTAGGTTGCAGTTATAAACAACACTGAAGGGGCACCTGGGTGGCTCGGTTGGTTAAGCAACTGCCTTCGGCTCAGGTCATGATCCCGGAATTCCGGGATGGAGTCCTGCATCGGGCTCTGAGCTCTGTGGGGAGTCTCCTTCTCCCTCTGACCTTCTCTCCTCTCAGGCTCTCCCTTACTTGCTCTCTCTCTCAAATAAATTAAAAACAACAACAACAACACTGGAATACTCAGTAACAGCTTACTTCATGCTCGTACAAAGACTGACGCAGGTTGGACAGCTCTTTTGTTTATAGCTATTTAGAACGTATGATTTTGGAGGTCACTGAAGCAAAGAAAGAAAGGAGGAGGCACCCTAGTTCTTAACCTTCTCAGTCTAGAATGTTCTTAACCTTCTCGCCTCTCCTCACAAAGCCTGACCCCAAACCAACTTCAAGGGAGGCCGAGATCCATAAGGGAACACTGGACATTCCATGAATACTAGCTGTCCCCATGACAGCATATTTCAGAGAATTACGAGATCACAAACTAGCAAACAACGAGACGGGATTGAACCCAGGCGGCCTGGGGGCTGAGTCCGTGCCATTAAGAAAGGTTAACCCATCTGCTTCACTGCCTCTTAGATCACCTGGTACTTAGAGTGATCAGGGCTCCGACTGGGAGAACACTGGCTATGTGACACTAATTGAAAGATGCTATGGGTAATTTAAGGTTTGTTAAGGGGAAATTGTGACTAGATGGGATTTTCATCTTCTGTGCTGATTTCAGAGTGCAGCTGCTGTGGAAGATAGAACTCTGTATATTCTGTGTCTGTTAGCACTTATTGCCTCAGAGGACCCCGTCTACCAGCCTGGGGAGCCATCTAGAATGTGAGATGGCTCTATTTTAATGTTCTTGGTAAGACAAATTCTACCAAGCCCAGATGTCTTTGTTGCTTGGTGTCATTATATTGTCAGATCACAGCTGGTAGTTTAAGGTCATTTGTCACGGGTGGCTGCCAGTCGCTTTTCACATAAATGGTGGGCCCTTCTCCTACAGGTTCCCTATAATTTAGCATACTCTTCACTCTGTCCATCCTTTCTCAGTTACCCGTTTCTTTTCTGTGATTTTTTTCTTTAAAATAACTGTATTTTATGTAGTTATTTTATGTAGACATTGACAACCCTTAAAATTTTTTCTTAGGTTTATAAAAATAAGATTTATCACATATAAAATAAGCATGTTTGTTAAATAAACTATATGGTGGAAAAGAAAGTTTTAAAATCAAGGATAATCATAGAATTAAGTAACTCTAGACCTAAACATCTTTCAAAAGGATGTTTCACTATGGTGTTGTTATGGGCCTCTCTATATGGCCATGCCTCAAGTCAGCTCTACCCCTCTTAATTAAGCCTCTTCTAAAATTTTTAATTGTTTGCTTAAGCCAGCTTAAGTTTCTAATGCTTGCAAATGAAAGAGTCCTGACCTACATGAGCTCCTACATGGTATTACCCCAACTACCCGCCAGTATTAGTCAGCTTTCTCTAGGTTCTGTTGCAGTAACAAATAACCCTCAGATCTCAGTGCCTTACAGTGGCAAATGTTTATTCTTTATCCTTTTTTGTGTTAGCTGCATGTCACTTTTGGTTCTGTTCCTTGTCCCTTTTCATTCTGGGACCCAGTATGAAGGGATAGCCTACTCCCTCATTCTCACGGTCGAGAGAGAAGAGCGATGGCTGATCCATGCAGTGGCAAGCACTTCTTCTGCTCACATTTCATTGGCCAATACAAGTCCATGGCCAAGCCAAATAGCAGTGCCATGGGGAAGTTGACACACTCCCCCAGGCAGAAACTGCGAACCATATGGCAGAAGAGAGATGCACAGTTCTCTTCCAAGGAAAAGAGTAATAATTGGGACCAATAACGCAATCTACCCAATGCTCTAATCAGAGCTCGATGAGGGTGGTTTCTTTTTCTTTTCTTTTAAGATTTTTTAAAAAGATTTTATTTATTTATTTAACACAGAGGTCACAAATAGGCAGAGAGGCAGGAAGAGAGAGAGAGAGGTAAGCAGGCTCCCTGCTGAGCAGAGAGCCCGATGTGAGGCTCGATTCCAGGACCCTGAGATCATGACCTGAGTCGAAGGCAGAGGCTTTTAACCCACTGAGCCACCCAGGCGCCCCAAGGGTGTTTTCTTCCCTACCTTTCATCGGTGGTGGATTACATCATATTGCCTGATAGCTTTACTCCTATTTATGAATCTGGCATCATCCTCTTTCGTGGTATAGAGCCCTGACTCAAAGAGCCAATCAGAAACAATGAAACTATTTGCTGTGATATTGAGAACAAGAAAAGTTTCACTTTTTATTTTGACTGAAAAGAATTGGTCAGATTCATTTGCAAAAATAAATCACTAAATAAGCACAGAGAACAAAAGTTTCCTGCTGCCTATCTGGTCCCATGCCCCGGGGGAAAAGCCTCATGAAAGACATCATTAAAGCTGAGCCGTTCAATGAGACAAAGATTGTGTTTTAGAAAAGAAAAGCTTGCTTTGGGTGAAATGTCTTTTCAGCTAAGTTTTACCCTTAGACCACCCGCCCCCCCCCCAAAAAAGGAAAAGAAAAAAAAATTCACCGTACTTTCATGTTGGTGAAAGGTATCTTATGACCAGAAGCTGAGGTGAAAACAAAAGTGTCACCATGCTATTTGAGGACAAGCACCAGCCATATGATGGTGTCTTTGTGTGAAAGTTAATGGTGGGGAGAAAAACACCCGTGCCTTCTAAATGGCACAGGAAATAGCATGCGTGTTGCACTAAAGATCATAATTAAATGGCACAGCAGAAAATTTGCTGTCATACCCTGTGGAAAGGAAAACATCCTTTTTTTTTTTTTTTTAAAGACAGAGTGTGTATGAGTGGGGAGAGGCAGATGGAAAGGGAGAGAGAGAATCTCAAGCAGGCTCCATGTCCCACACAGAGCCTGATAGGGGGCTCGATCTCACAACCCCGAGATCATGACCTGAGCCAAAATCAAAAGTCGGATGCTTAACCGACTGAGTCACCTAGGCACCCCAGGAAAAAATCATCTTATTTTATTTTGTTTTATAGAAGGGTAACTTCAGAGGCCAAGAGTCTCATGAGGATAATAAATCATCTTTACATATAGGAAGGAAGCATTTAGGAAGGAAGGAGAGCTATTTCCTGAATTCGGGACATGCTGGGATGCATAAATCCTCTAAGCACCTCTTTCTCGCTGGAGGTTTGGCATGTGGGTGGCCCTTTCTCTGAGGCACACAGTCCCGCTTCCTTTCTTTCTTCCTCTTGTCTCTAGGTGACTGGGAACAATCTCGGGGAGCAAGCACCATGGCAGACAAGTCTGGGTTCCAATGTGAGCTCTGCCATTCATTAGTTGGTGTATTAGTTTCCCAGAGCTGCCTAATAAATTACCACAAAACTGGTGGCTTAAAGCAACACAAACTTATTTTAGTTTTGGAGGCTAGAAGTCCAAAATCAATTCATTCTGGAGCTTCTAGAGGAAAACTTGTTTTCTTGTCTTCTCTAATTTCTGGAGGCTCCCTATATTCCACAGGGTGTGTGACCCCTTTGCATAACCCTGACCTCTGGTGTCCTTCGTCACATTTACTTCTATAGTGGCATCTCCCTCCACATCCCTCGCACAAGGGTACTTGTGACTACGTCGTGGGCCCCCCTGGATAACCCCGGATAATCTCAAAATTGTTAACTTAATCACTTCTATGAAGTGTCTTTCATCATATGAGGGGACATAAATATTCAAAAGTCTGGGGATTGGATGAGAACATCTTGGGAAACTATCATGCACCCCGCCACAGTCAGGCAACCTGCAACAATCCCCTCACAAGCCATGCTTCTTTCTTCTGTTACTTGGGGATGGCATTACGGGGTGGCCGTGAGGTTTAAGCTGGTGTCAGAGTGCTCTGTCACGAGTAACAGAAATTTAAAGTCTACTTAAGGAAAAGGGTAAATACCGGAAGAAAAAAGATAACTCGCAAACATGAAGGAACAGGTAAGGACCTGGCTTAGAAAGCAGGTGTAGGGATCCGAGAAGCACAGACCCATATTTTCATGACAACACTGCCAGGAAGAATCCTCTAGCCTCTGCCAGTCCACTCAAGATTCACATTCTAGGGGCGCCTGGGTGGCTCAGTCGGTTGGAGGTCTGCCTTTGGCTTGGGTCATGATCTCAGGGTCCTGGGATCACGCCCCGCATTGGGCTCTCTGCTCGGCAGGGAGTCCGCTTCTCCCTCTCTCTGCTCATGCTTTCGCTCTCTCTTTCAGATAAGTCAATAAAATCTAAAAAAAAAAAAAAAAAAAAAAAGATTCATGTTCTAGGGAAACAGCATCTGCTTGGCTAAGCTTGGGTGTCAGACGTGCTCCTTGGTCACGGGTGGGCAATGTGCTATGACCCACGTTCCCCCCAACACAGGGAGGTAAGCTGTCAAAGCAAAATCTGAGGGCCGATGCCACAAGAAAAGGGAAAGTATGATGAGCAGATAAGAATTAAAGATCCAGGGGCGCCTGAGTGGCTCAGTGGGTTAAGGCCTCTGCCTTCGGCTCAGGTCATGATCTCAGGGTCCTGGGATCTAGCCCCGCATCAGGCTCTCTGCTCAGCAGGGAGCCTGCTTCCCCCTTTCTCTCTGCCTGACTCTCTGCCTACTTGTGATCTCTCTCCTCTCTGTCAAATAAAGAAATAAAATCTTTAAAAAAAAAATTAAAGATTCCATTGCGGAGGGCTCAGAGTAGGTGTCCAAAGAATGACCGCTTTCATTTCATCCTTAATCCTAGGGGAGTAGTAGAAACTCCTTTAGCAAGATGAAATGTGGGTAGCGGAATAACCAAGCAAGAGAAAGACCAAATATCTGCCCTGCCACTGATAAATCCTGACAGTAAGGAAAGTTCTCTGGGTTTTTTTTGTTTTTTTTTTTTAAGATTTATATATTTATTTGAGAGAGAGCATGAGCAGGGGGAGGAGCAGAGAGGATGCAGACTCCCAGCTGAGCAGGGAGCTTGACTCCGGGCTTGTTCTCCTCACCAGTTGATCATGACCTGAGCTGAAACCAAGAGTTGGGTGCTTAACCTACTGGGCCACCCAGGCGCCCGTTTTCTTACCTATAATAATATTGATTCTTTCAAAAGTACTTATTGAATGCTTATTTTTTTTTTCCAGGCACTTTTCTAGGTCCTGTAGATAGAGTGGAGAACAAGAGAGAGAAAGTCTTGGCCCCCATAAAGTTTACATTTTAGTGGGAAGACGGTCAATGACTAAACTAACAAATAAAACTTATCGTGTAATGTACAGAAGACCCAGGAGCTCTGAGGAAAAATAAGGCAGTGTAAGTGGATAGAGCTCCCAGGGCTGTGGTGAGGGCTGCTGCTGTTTGGAGAAGCCAGGGAAGGTACACTTCTCTAAGGGGGTAACATTTGCACAGAGGCCTATAAGCCAACCTTCCAAAGATCAGAAGGAAGAGTGTTGGCAGGTGAAGAGAACAGCCACTCTGAAGGCCCCGAGATGGGAACAGACTGAGCTAGTGAGACAAGGGAAGATGAGGGAGGCCGAGAGAGTGGTAGGAAATGAAGCCAGACAGGCAGGCTGGAATGTAGCCAGCTTGGGTAGGGGGCCCTTTAGTACCATGGGAAAGAGTAGGCTTTTACTTTTTTTCTTCTGAGGGTGACAGAAA
The DNA here is from genome assembly GCA_028646535.1 of Procyon lotor. Lineage (NCBI taxonomy): Eukaryota > Metazoa > Chordata > Mammalia > Carnivora > Procyonidae > Procyon > Procyon lotor. The sequence continues at coordinate 1,016 of JAQQSY010001058.1, read as the reverse complement.
ACTTTTGGAGGGTTTTGAGCAGAAGATGGAGGGAATCTGATTTATCTTTTAAGAAGATCACTCGGGCACCTGGGTGGATCAGTTGGTTGAGTGTCCAACTCTTGATTTTGGGTCAATTCATGATCTCAGGGTCCTGGGATGTAGCCCCACGTCAAGCTCCGCGCTCAGCTGAGAGCCTGCTTGAGGTTCTCTCTCCCTCTCCCTCTGCCCCTCCCCCTGCTTTCTCTCTCTCTCTCAAATAAATAAATCTTGTAAAAAGAGATCACTCTGGCAGCTGGCAAGGGAGTTGACTGAAGTCAACTCTAACGGTTCAAGTGGCCGGTAGAGGAGCCTAGTGCAGACAGACAGGTCATGGCAGTGTGGGATGCAAGAAAAGGTTGGATTTGGGATATTTTGATGTTGGAACCAAGAAGACTTGTTGATGGATTGTATGTGGGGTGAGAGAGAAGTCAAGTATGACGTGGAGATTTCAGGCCTGAGCAACTGGTTGAATGAGGAGTCAGTTACTGAAATGGACTGGCAGAAATCAGAATTCTGTTTAATTTAAGGGCTTTGTGGACAAATTACAACTTTTGGGGAATAAAAATACGAAAGTTTCAGGACACCACCTGGGTGGCTCAGTTGATTAAGTGTCCGGCTCTTGGTTTCGGCTCAGGTCATGACCTCATGGGTCGTGGGACAGAGCCCCCCGTCAGGCTCTGTGCTCTGCGAGGAGTGTCCTTGAAGATGCTCTCCCTCTGCCCTTCCCCACCACTGCCCACTCTCCCCCACCACCATGTGCATGCTCAAGTGAACCGTCTTTCAAATAAATAAATAAAATCTTTTTTAAAAAGTAAAAGTAAGGGGCGCCTGGGTGGCTCAGTCGTTAAGCGTCTGCCTTCGGCCCAGGTCAGATCCCGGGGGCCTGGGATCGAGCCCCGCATCGGGCTCTCTGCTCTGCAGGAAGCCTGCTTCTCCCGCTACCATTCCCTCTGCTTGTGTTCCCTCTCTCGCTGTGTTTCTCTGTCAAATAAAAA
>JAQQSY010001057.1:0-14659 GCA_028646535.1 Procyon lotor | reverse complement strand
GTTTTTGGTAAGATACTACAATGAAAAAGGCAATGAACCTTAACAAGGAGACTGACCGTCATGTCATAGGTAGACAAAGTAAAGACAAATTTCAAAAATAACCCCAAAAAGAGAAAACAGTCTCACAGAACAAACTTGTTCTTAATTTTTTAGTCCAGTAAGTTTAAAAATATAAAAAATAAACTTGAATGACTCTTTTGTAAGGACAGAGACCAGCAAACTTTTTTTGTAAAGGGCCAGACAATAAATATAGTTCTTTGTTATGTTCTACTTTGTTAGAAAACAAAGATGATCTGGGCGCCTGGGTGGCTCAGTGGGTTAAAGCCTCTGCCTTTGGCTCAGGTCATGGTCTCAGGGTCCTGGGATCCAGCCCTGCATCAGGCTCTCTGCTCAGCGGGGAGCCTGCTTTTACCTCTCTCTCTGCCTGCCTCTCTGCCTACTTGTGATCTCTGTCAAATAAATAAATAAAATCTTTAAGAAAACAAAGATGATCTTTCAATTAAGGAATAGGATGTCTGAAAATGTGGATTTTGTTTGTGTCTCAAAGCATATGTCTATTTACTAAGCCTCATGGAATTTGGTCTTTTTACTTGAACAGATAAAATTCTAACACTTTAGCACCTGTGTAGTTTGGCAACTTTGCTTCTGAAGCATTATTCAGCGTACTCAGGGAACAATTGGTGTTCAGAGAGACATTAAAAGAAATGTTAAATGCTATTTAAGGTTTTGTGAGTCTGCGTTCTTTTTGTATATGGAAACGAATGAGACTCTTGAGACATGAACCCTGTTGAGAAGAAAATGGAATATTTGAATTGCATCACACTACAATGCTTTACTATAAAGTTAAGGCGTTCAGGGCTCTTCCATACCAGAGAGTGGTAGATACAGTGTTACCATGATTATAAGCCTATGTCCCACTTCAGCTGGATGGCATAAAGGAAAGGAGAGGGGCTAAAGACTGTTACTATAATTTATATGATACATAGTGCATCCAACACTTCAAAAATCATTATACTCATTGTGATTCATGAAGTAGTACAGGCAGTAGGGATGGCCAATCTGTGACACATGTGGGGTGATGGCTTCCCTCCATGCCTAAAGTAGCTGTCATTTATTGATTACATCGCATTTTTCTTCCAAGCCCAAAGGGGACCTCAGACTTCTTTCAACATGGCCTTAAAGCCAGTCACTTCCAAAATTAGAATTGGTACCAAAGGTCAACCCAGAGCTATAGAATTATTAGCAGGAAATGGGAGGTGGGGGAGCATTGTGAAATCACTGAGCAAAGCAAAGCAATTAATCTATTAATGCTTCCCCTTATACCCTGTTATTATCAAAGTTGATTGAGTGTGCTGACCCTCTTAAGCCTGGGGACTAATAGAATGACAATTTGAAACTCAAGGTTAGTAACTTATATGCTGTTCCTCATATGAAAAAGTCACAACTGGTGAGTTTATGTAGGACACGGATTCTACATGTCAGTGTGTGTGCGTGTGTGTGTGTGTGTGTGTGTGCGTGCGCACGCATGTCTGTATGTATTTATATTGCAGTATAATTAACAGTGTTATTTTAGTTTCAGGTGTACAAAGAAGTGATTCAACAAATCTATATATTACTCAGTGCTCATTGTGATAAAGGTACTCTTAATCCCCATTACCTATTTCATCACCAACCTCCCTTCTAGTAACCATCAGTTTGTTCTCTACAGTTAAGAGTGGGGTTTTTTGTTTGTATCTTTTTTTCTTGGCTTATTTGTTTTGTTTCTTAAATTCCACATGAGTAAAATCATATGGTATTTGTCTTTTTCTGTCTGAATTATTTCACTTAGTATTATACCCTCTAGGTCTATCCAAGCTGTCACAAATGCTAAGATCTCATTTTTTTTTTATGGCTGAATAAAATTCCATTGTATATATATATACACATCTTTTCATATGTCTGTTGGACATCTGTATGTCTTCTTTAGAAAAACATCTATTCAGGTTCTTTGCCCATTTTCTAATTGGATTATTTGGTTTTTTGTTGTTGAGTTTATAATTTCTTTATATACTTTGGATATTAACCCTTTATTAGATATATCACTTGCAAATATCTTCTCCCATTTAATAAGTTGCCTTGTCATTTTGTTGAGGGTTTCCTTCACTGTGCAAAAGCTTTTTATTTTGATGTGGTCCCAATAGTTTATGTTCACTTTTGTCTCCCTTTCCTCAGGAGACATACCCAAATAAATGCTTCTACAGCCGATGTCAAAGAAATTACTGCCTATGTTTTTTTCTAGGAGTTTTATGGTTTCAGGTCGCACATTTAGGTCTTAAATCCAGTTTGGGGTTTTTGATTTTTCGTGGATGGTGTATAAGAGGAGGGCACTTTCATTCTTCTGCATGGAAAACTGTCCAGTTTTCCCAGCACCATCTGTTTAAAGATACTATCTTTTCCCCATTGTATATTCTTGCCTCCTTTGTCAATGTGTTCTTAGAGTTAAAATGCAACTGACATAATCATGAATAGGAAAGAAAAATGTGATACTGCGAAAAATAATCTAGAAGAAATGTAGTCAGGTATTCATTGTACCAAAAACACAACTATCACATGACATTTACATATTCCCTCAAATAATGTATTTGAGTAATGTGAATAACATTAATATATTTCTCAGAATACATTCTTTAAGTATGAGTTGTGCCTACATTTATAAGCTTAGTGGGAAGAGATCATTTAGGTTCACTTTGACCAACTCTGTTTCATTGATGAAGTAACTGGGTACAGTCTCCAAACATAGCTAGTGGTTCATGATTTTAGAACTAAAATTCAGGACTTCAATATCCCTAACCACTTTTTTTCCCACTATGCATATAATTCATCCAGACTTTTGTGTATTTTATATACATTTTAAAATTTACCTGACATATACTTTAATCAATTGCCAGAAGTTCCATCTATAATACCAAAGATGTTTCGTAATTGTCTATAAATGGAGCTAAACATACATTGGCTGCCACACTAAATTTTTCTCCATTCCAATTGAAAGCACTTTTCCACTGTTACAAAATATCACAGATTTCTTATTTAGAATCAAGAGAGGCATGATTCAGTGTAATAATGTGCCTCAACTCAATTAAACATAATTATATTCCCCAACTGGAAATGACACTGTAGAAAGGAAGTCTGCACTATCATTTACTTTCCTTAGTACATGTTTAGCTGTAGGCATTGAGGCATGAAATGGCTAACTACATTCATTATTGTTTTGGGTTCTGTAGTATTCTGTTTACAATTTCCACCAAAGCTACATTATCAGAATAAATATAAAATATGCTACTAACCACCACATTATATACCTAATACAATAAGTATATTATACTGTAATTTACTTATAAAGTAAATTTATACAGTAAGTATAAATTTAGAGATAGAAGAGTGTATGTATGTGTGTAATATATGTATATTACATGAAATATAGGTTTCCTTTGGTATACAAAGGAAATTCTTACTGAGTATTCCTAAACATTATAACAATACTACATAAAACTACAAAACCTTGCAAAATATTCACCATGCAAACCAACCCTGTTATAATGAATCTGCTAATGCAAGCCAGTGAAGAAGTTTAAGTTGTGCTAGAGTTCAGTGATGAGAGAAGTTAGAGTGTACTGTATCCCAGGTTTTCTCCTGATGGGATTCAGCTCATTATCTTCATCAGCTTCTGTACTCTTTCCTGAATATCCCCTCCTAGGTACTAGCTTTCTGCAGCCAGTAATTCTAAAATACATAGGGAGATTAAAAAAAAAAATTTTTAAGGACCAAGATAATATTGAAGTATAAACCTATAGACTTAAACTCTCAGAAATCAAGACGTATTGTAAAGCCAGATTCATTCAATGTAATATTATACAGCAAAAATATGGTAATATGAAAAAACATATAGTAATATGTTACTAAGATATGCTGCCAAGCTCCAGGTTTCAAAATATATTTTTTTATATAGAGAGGAACTTGAGAGACTTTCACTTATCCCAATGTTGTGCAATACTAATCCCACTCTCAGATAACTTATTTTCAGCCTTTTTTTTTCTTTTTTAAATCCTGTCCTAGCACTGACAGACAAGTCACAAACAATGCATTTAGCAGGCAGCTTCCACCTGGATACCTCTTTCTGCATCTTGCACCTGCCCCTCCCACAACTCATACCTGAGAACTAAATGAGGGAGGGGTGCAAATGCTTAGGCATTTCAACACAGCACGGGACACTCTGATGGGTACTACTCATTGAAGCTTTGTCAGGTCTGCTTCACAGTTTAGCTTCTTTCTCTGTCCAATCCTCTTTCCTCCTTCCTTTCACAGATATAGAACACTAAGAAGCATCTTACAATCCAGACTACTTCTCAGCACTTGTATATATATCAAATGTATATACTTTTTGAAAAACTAATTTCAAAAGGAGACAAATAGATTAAAAGAACCATATACTATGGTCAAGTGAGAAGTATTCCAGGGGTTCTCTATATCTGCAAATTAATTAATATACCATATTAACAAAATGAAGGATAAAAATCATATGATCATCTTGATAGGTACAGAAAAAGCATTTGGCAAAATTTAACATCCATTTATGATAAAAATTCTCAACAAAGTGGGTATAAAGGGAATATACCTCAACATAATAAGGGCCATATGTGACAATCCCACAGCTAATGCCATACTCAATGGTGAAAAGCTGAAGGCTTCTCCTTTAAGATCAGGAGGAAAAAAAAAAAAAAAGATCAGGAACAAGACAAGGATACCAACTCTCACCACTTTCATTCAACATAGTATGAGAAGTCCTAGCCAGAGTATTAAGGCAATAAAAAGAAATAAAAGGCATCTAAAGAAACAAAACAAATGTGCAAAGGGAGGGAAAGAGAGAGAGAGGCAGACCAAGAAACAGACTCTTAACTGCAGAGGACAAACGGATGGTTACTGGAGGGAGGAGAGTGGGCAGATGGGTTAAATAAGTGATGGGGGTTAAGGAGTGCACCTGTTGTGATGAGCACCGGGTGCTGTATAGAAGTGTTGAATCCCTATATCATACACCTGAAACTAATGCTACACTGTATGTTAACTAACTGGAATTTAAATAAAAACTAAAAAAGTCAATATACAAATATCTCTTGCATTTCTATACACTAACAAACTACCAGAAAGAGAAATTAAGAAAACTGTTCCATATATAATTGCATCGAAAAGAATAAAATACCTAGGAATAATTTTAACCGAGGAAGTAGAAGACCTGTACATTGAAAACTCTAAGGCATTGATGAAAGAAATTAAAGACAACACCCATAGGGGTGCCTGGGTGGCTCAGTCGTTAAGCGTCTGCCTTTGGCCCAGGTCATGATCCCAGGGTCCTGGAATCGAGCCCCACATCTGGCTCCCTGCTCGGCAGGGGGCCTGCTTCTCCCGCTACCATTCCCTCTGCTTGTGTTCCCTCTCTCGCTGTGTTTCTGTCAAATAAATAAAAAATCTTAAAAAAAAGACAACACCAATAAATGGAAAGATATTTTATGCTCATGATTGGAAGAATGAACATTGTTAAAATGTCCATATTGCCCAAAGCCATTTATAGATTCAATACTATCCCTATCCCAATGCCATTTTTTTACAAAAAATAGAATCAACAATCCTAAAATGCTTTGGAACCACAGAAGGCCCCAAATAGCCAAAGCAATCTTGAGAAAGAACAAAGACAGAGGCATCATGTTCCTTGATTTCAAACTACATTACGAAGACGTAGTAATCAAAACAATATGGCATTGGCATAGAAACAGATGTATAGATGAGCAGGACAGAATAGAGAGTCCACAGATAAACCCACACACATATGGCCTATTAATCTACAACAAAAGTGGCCAAAATACATAATGGGAAAATGACTATCTTCAATAAATAGTGACGGAAAAACTGGACAGTCACATGCAAAAGAATGAAACTAGACTGCTATCCTACACCATATACAAAAATTAACTCAAAATGGTTTAAGGATTTGAATATAAGACCTAAAACTATAAAATTCCTAGAAGTAAAATGCGCAGAGAACCTTAACAGATTTTTTTTTCAAGGTTTTATTTGTTTATTAGAGAGGGAGAGTGAGAGAGAGTATGAGAAGAGAGAAGGTCAGAGTGAGAAGCAGACTCCCGTGGAGTTGGGAGCCTGATGTGGGACTCAATCCCGGGATGCCGGGATCATGACCTGAGCCGAAGGCAGCCTCCCAACCAACTGAGCCACCCAGGCGCCCTGAACAGATATTTTTCCAACGAAGGTGTACAGATGTCCAACAGACACATGAAAAGATGCTCAGCCTCACTCCTCATCAGGGAAATGCAAATCAAAGCCACAATGAGATATAACTTCACCCCTGTCAGAATGGCTATTATCAAAATGACAAGAAATGACAAGTGTCAGTGAGAATGTGGAGAAAAGGGAAACTTCACACACTGTTGGTGGGATGTAAATTGGTGCACCCACTGTGGAAAAGAGTATGGTGGTTTCTTTAAAAATTAAAAAAAGAACTACCCTATGATACAGTAATTCCACCACTGGGTATTTACTCCCCCCCAAATCAAAACATGAATTCAGAAAGATACATTCGACCCTATATTTATTGCAGCATTATTTACAATAGCCAAGATATGGGAGCAACCCAAGTGTTCAATGATAGATGAATGGATAAAGAAGGTGTATGTAGCATATAAATATTACTTAGCAATAAAAAAAGAATGGAATCTTGCCATTTGCAATATTAACGGACCTTGAGGACATTATGCTAAGTGAAGTAAGTCAGAGGAAAGACACAGATCGTATGATTTTACTTATATATGAAATCTAACCTAACCAAACCAAACCAAACAACCAAAAATACCAAAAACCAAGTTCATAAATAAAATGAACAGATTGGTGGTTGCCAGAGAAGAGGGGAATATGGGGGGTGAGCAAATGGGTGAACGAGATCAAAAGGCACAAACTTCCAGTTACAAACTAAATAAGTCATAAGGAGGTAATGTATAGTACGGTGACTATGATTAATAATACTGTATTGAGGGGCGCCTGGGTGGCTCAGTGGGTTAAAGCCTCTGCCTTCGGCTCCGGTCATGATCTCAGGGTCCAGGGATCGAACCCCCCATCAGGCTCTCTGCTCAGCAGGGAGTCTGCTTCTCCCGCCCCCCACCACCCCCTCCCTCTCTGCCTACTTGTGATCTCTGTCAAATAAATAAAATCTTTAAAAAAAGTAATACCATATTGAATATTTGAGAATAAACTGGTATTTTACTTCATTTTAAAAATCACATTATGAGGCTCAGAGAGTTTAAATCTTGCCCAAGATTGCACAGCTAAAAAGAGATTGGTCTGATATCCAAAGCACTGTTTTGTGATCCATTTACTTTTATCTCCCTGCTTTGTAACTTATATTATCCATGTCATTCAATTCCAGTTTATTCCTTTTTCTTTTGCTAGTAAGATTTTTTTCTTGACTTCAAGCCAGAATTTTAGACCAAGAAATTTTCATGTTTCTTCCCTTTTCTTATGTTTAATGAATGTGGATACAAGGGTAAATTGTTGAGAAATGTCTTCCTAATGAAAATAGAAATTTATTTATGCATTCTTCTATTCTATTAATGCCTTCTTTGAGCATTACTAGATGTAAAGTGCATGTCATGAAATTTCCTATAAATGTCATTTTTGAAATTCTGATTTTAGCAGGGGTACCTGCCCTTTTGGGATCAGTTAAAACTATTTTAATCTCTGGTAGAATATACAATGTTACAAATTATAAGTAGCAACTTTTTTAAAAAGTAATATTCAAACTTCAGAAATACTCTCTCAAGAAACCTTCTGGCGATATTCCTTTCATAAGCACCCAACAGGTAAATAGAGAACCTCTGTCACTCACAATGAGTTACAAATACAATCAAATTAACAAACACAAAGTTTAACATGGACAATCCCTAGGTTTTGCTCTTCTGCTCATTTGAGTCTTGCCAAATTAAAGCAAAACCTGCTACTCATCACCTTTTACTCTTTCATTTACCAGTTTTCCACATAACAAACTTATCTGATCAAGTAACTGCCAATCACAACTTCATCCTAAAAAATTTTCTACTTTATTTGAGCCCATGAGGTTCACTGCAAAAAAAGCAGTTCCTGTCTACATAACTTAAAAATGCTGAGCCTGAATTCCTATTTAAATGTCTAGCAGAATTCCTAAATTACTGGTCCAATTTGAATTACAAAGAGCTTACATACATGGATCCTTTTACCTGACTGCTAACAATAAGAAACACAACAGTTACAATGGAGTCATATTAATCAAAAGGGACAATCTATCGCATTGAAAGAGGAGTTAGTAAAAGAGTTAGTTTGTAGAAATAGAGTATGTTGAAGTCAGAGAATTCCCCAAAAACAAAATGTTATGGGAAAGCAGAAAAGATGTGAATGGGTAAGTTGGGGAATATTAACACACTGTGACAAAAAATGTAGGGAAAGCTTATAATGGAAGTTGACTCAAGGGGAATTGAGGGTTCAACCAGAGCTGACTGTGTATGGCTCTCTTCCCTAAGGAGAAAACAATATACACTCTCCAGAAGAACAAAATTAAGAAGATGGACAAAACCAAGTGTTGATAAAATGTAGCAGCCAGAACTCTAATACATTATTAGTGGGAATGTAAAGTGTACATTTTGGCAAAAGTTCTTGAAGTTTCTTATAAAACTAAATCCATAGTTAGCCCACAGTCCAGAAGTTACACTCCCTAGTATTCACCAAAAGAAAGAAAATATTCATACAAGAATATTCACAGCTGTTTTGTTTCACAATAGGCAAAAAACAAAACCGTCCAGCTGTCCAACAGGAATAAAAAGGAATAAACTACTTACACATAGAAGAAAAAGGAATGACTCAAAATGCATGCTGAATGACAAAAAGCCTTACACAAAAGAATGCATACTGTCATACTGTTTGATTTATATAAAATTCTGAATCAGGTAACATTAACCTGTGATAACAAAACAGCCAACTTAAAAAAAAAAAAGAATGTTGATGTCCTTGAGAGGGGTGGAGGGAGTGGAGACTGATGTTTGGGAAGGGACATAAAACAACTATAGTCTGAGAGCAATGCTGTATATCTGGAGAGAAATTTGGGTTGCACAGGTGTATGTGTTTGTCTGAAATCTGTTGAACGATACAGTTAAGATTGGTACATTTCATTGTCTGCAAAGTTTATCTCAAAATTTTAACAAACCTATAAATTAATATTATCCTCTGGCTCATGATGTGCATGCCAAAGCGACTAGGGATAAGGTGCACGGATGTCTTCAATTTACTGTAAAATGCATATAAAATTGGGCCAATGGTTAGATAGCGGAATGAACAGATAGCTACGTGATAAATGACGTAGGATAAAATGAAAATGGAGAATCTAGGTTGTAGATATATGCAGGAGGCCCTATGAACTTCTTTAAACATTTTGTATGTCTGAAGTTTACATAATAAAATGTGGAGAAAATGCAGTGATTAATTACCTGCAATAAGATATTATCACCTCCTTTCCTGGCTTCACTGAAGCCAAGGTAGAGCATGTAGCTCTTGGGTACTGAGAAGAGGGCTCTGAAAGGGGAACCAGATGAGGGTTCAAACTGCAGATCTGTTCCGTACTTGGACAAATAAATTAGGGAGTTACTTAAGTTCTTTGAGCGACAGGCTCCTTATGTTTAAATAAAGATAACACTTTCTATTTCATGGGACTACTGGGAGGATTAAATTAGATGATAAAAGGAGGAGAGAAAAGCTCTGTCTCGAAGGCAGACCTGCCTGCCTGAAGTCCTTTCGATTCCACCCACTATCTGTGAATAAGCCAAGTTTGGGCCCTTCCTCAATCTCTCTCAATCTTAATTAACCCAATTTCTAGCTTCACTCCTTCAAGCACAAGACTTCCAGATAAACATATTATATTTTCTAATCTGTTTGAAATGATATTTAGAATAGTAATTTCCAACCACCCCATTGGCTCAGCCTATATCCCTGTGCATTCTCCTTCTAAGAATAAAAATGTCTGGCAGAGAAACATGATGTACTGTTTCCCTAATTAAGGCTGCTGCTGCTGTATTATTAGAAGTAAATTGTTTTACACAAATCTGGACCTTGATGTAATTCTATGCTATGCCAAAAAACCTTTAAACACATGAGAACCTGGGTAACAGAATTCTGAACTAGCTCTCATGCACACGTTTCTGGCTTAAGGCAAGTCATTCAGACTGAAAAATCAGCGTATCTGCTACCACCTGGTGGTAGTTTACCCAAATTCAAGTTTTAATATTCTTGTATTTAAATAAATACCTTGATCAATTCAACTCTCAATCTATAAATCTAAAACATGTTGCCAACGCAAAAAACACTCTGGAATAGCTTTCTAGGTTTTTAGGCATTTTTCCAGGGCTTCATTTCCTTTCCCTAACACCATAAATCATTACTGAATGGAAGATCCTTTAATGCTTTTGTACAGGACTAAACCAACTCTACTTCCCATTATTCAAATTTTCCACGTGCTGCATTTCACACAGTCTGTCCTCCCTCCACCCGCAGTGGGAATGTTCCCTCTCATGCCCACGTCTGTACATACAACTCTCATGTTCTAACGACAACTCCTCCACAAAACCTTTATACTTTACCAAGCAGGACATACTTTTTCTTCTTTTTTTCCTGTAGCAATTCACTGCAGTGCCCACTCTCACAGTATATAACATTTACTCTGCATTACAGTTACTTATATACTTCACCCAACTTTCAGGAAATCACAAAATATGGAATTTCCCACCGGTGTCATATAAAATTATTTTTGTGGTTCAGAAAGAACACTTAACATTTTAATAAATACATACTAAGAGGGAGTTCAGAATCTGTGGTTAGGCTCTAGGATCAGACTGCTTGGGTTCAAATCCCAAGTGACCAGTAACTAGCTCTGTAGTTTTAAAATAGCACAAAATGACTGCAATTGGAGAACTACATGGACGACAATGTATTTGTGTTTTCTCAACATCAGTAGCTCAAGCTATGCTCTTAATAAGTATTTAGTACATGCTTTTGAATAAGTTAAAATGGTCTTCCACAAGCCTAATGACACAGAGACAAAGAATAATATCTGCATACACGTGTGTGTACATACACATAACCCCTCTTTCTCACATATACACGCACAGATGAACACAGATTTTATTATAACATGACCCGGACACAATCCTCACTCTTAATGTGTGGTAGCCAGTTGATAAGAACATGCATCAGGAGAAATCAGATCAGAAATTGAGAAGATCCAAATTCCACATTTCAGACCCAAATTAATCTAGTTGCATAGAAATTAGCTCCCTAGCTATTATTTTACTGCATATGTCTGATTCTTTTAAGGGTCTGTGCCTTAATTGCTTTTTACCCCTAGTCCTTTGTCTTTATCTGTACCTAATTTGGTTTTGTGTTCACTTTTAATTGTTTTGAATTGTGACGTTCCTGCTTAAATTCCCATCTCTCTATTAATAATTTTAAAGAAAGGCATTTTTTTTCTTTTTGAAACACAAATATTCTAGAACACTGAGAAATGGGGACACAAGCAATAAAACATTTAAGAACTCAAAGACAAAGAAACCTGGAGATAAAAAGTGGGTATAAAAATGAGTGGGACAACAGTGTCAGGCTCTTAGGAGTGTTGCTAAATTATATCCTGGCCAAAAATATTTTAGCTAATTGAATTTAATTGAGCATATATTTGCTGATCTCCTACAATGTAAATCAAGTATGAGGGAACAGAAGTTTAGAAACGTGTCATCTCTAACCTCAATAATCTAGTGCACAAAATGGTGGTGGGGTTATGAGAATGGCCATATGCCTAAGTATCTACAATGTAAGGCCAAAAGTAGGGAGAGACATAAGAGGGCCACAGATGAAATGCTCTGTAGGTTCAGAGAAAAGCAAGATAACATCCAGTTAGAGTAATTCAAGAAGAAAACTCCTTTGAAAAGGTGATTATTGAACTATGAGCAACAAAATAAACATAGCATTTGATTTTTACCCATAAAATATCCACGAGCCCATACTTTCATCAATATAGATTTGAATAAATAAATGGGCAAAATGGGACAGCTCTTCTTTACAGAATAATTCCTATTAATAATAGAGGGAATACGAAACCAGCACCACATAAACATCACAGTAACAGTTGGTGCAAACAAGATCCACTGACGATGTTAAAATCACTGGGTGAAGGTTTGAGGAGAAATAGTATATTAATATATTCTCTTCCAAGGTATTTTTAGATGACAGAGGAGGAATTTTACAGTGGAGGACATTGGCAGACACCACTTCCAAGTGATCAAGGTTGACATTTTTAGTTAAGACATATCAACATCATATACCCCCTGATATGATGCATTGGAAAGGACACAACATGGTATCTGTGGTATTCCTGCCAAAGATGCAAAGCTTAAATTTCATCATGAGAAAAACAACAGACAGAAAAAACTGAGAGTTCTATGAAATAACTGATGAGTACTGATCAAAAGTGTCGAGATCATGAAAGAAAAGAAGACTGAGGAACTGTCACAGATTGAAGTAGACTAAGGAGCTATACAAGTGAATGCAATTTGGAATCCTGGATTGGATTCTGGAAGAGGATTGGATTGTCTTCTACTGTTTTTGAACTGTGAATAAAATTCAATCTATGCTTAAAGAAAATTCCTTGGCCAAAAAAAAAAAAAAATTCCTTGGCCAATAGGGTTGAGTTCCTCAAGAGAAAGGAACATATTTAGTTCATCTAATGTTGTCTACAGCCTGTTCTAGTGCATGTGCAGTGAATGAAAAGTGAGAAGGAGAAATAGGTAGAGCACAGACTGGAAATGGTTAGGCTACTGAACTAGACCAGATGAGGGGGAAGGAGGGCTGAACCCGAGCTGAGGTCAAAGACATGGAGTTGATGGGATAGCTATGGGAGATACTGCAAAGGTAGAATCTAGAGAACATAATGGGTGACTAGCTAGAAGACAAAAAAATAAGTCAAGAAAACTTCATTTTTGAGCCTAAAGGTGACTGGGAGAACAGAGGAAATTGCAGTATCTTTAATAGGAAATAATCTTAGAAGAGTCCCTAAAATGACATTTTTGATGTCCTCATTTTGGCCTACTAATTTTTACAGGCCAATTCATCACTGGACCAAAATTCACATCTGGGCTATGTAACTTATGTGTATAAGTTTTATCAGACTAATGTTGATATAGACAGGCATGGACAATCATTCAAAAATTTGTGAATTTTGGTTCTCTTAACACTACTGTTAAGTGTGTATTTTTTCCCCTAAATGCCCTGAATTTTTATTAGTGGTACCATTTATAGCTGAAATTAAAATTGATACCTGGAAGTAGGGTGTTGCCATAACAAAATCCTTAAACATGTGACATTGCCTTTATGACTAGTAGCTAGAATATACCAGAAGGGCCTCAAGGAGATTGCAAATGATGGCTGAGCAGACAGTGAGGACACTGTTATTAAATACCGATGAAAATATTACCCACATTATGTAATGACAGGAAGTTTGGCAACATTCTTAGCTGCAGTAATATACAAGACTTAATTAGGTTTTCAAATAGAATACAAAAGAAACATTTCCAACCCCCAAATTACTGGTTTAGAAACTACAACTCCCCAAAATCCCAGTTCACAACATATACTAAAAAAAAAAAAAAAAAAAATGAAAACCTGGAGGCAATGCCAGAGCAAACCACTAAAACACGACTCCAAGGTCAAGATCAGTTTGGGGGTATGGCTGTGAGACCCTTTGTTGGGACATCAGGAAAATGTATAGAGTATTTTATATACCATCTGAGCTAGACTGCAAAACTTCTAAGCAGCTAAGGACATGTGTTATAGACCGACCCTCTCAGTTTAAAAACTGGCCCTTCAGTAATCACAAGCCATTATTATTATTTTTTTTAAGATTTATTTATTTATTTAACAGAGAAAGAGAGAGATCACAAGTAAAGAAAGGCAGGCAGAGAGGGAGAGGGGGAAGCAGGCTCCTGCCGAGCAGAGAGCCCGGAGGCTGGATCCCAGGACCCTGAGATCATGACCTGAGCTAAAAGTTGAGGCTTTAACCCACTGAGCCAACCCGAGCACCCACAAGCCATGATTCTTATACTCTTTCTACTATACTAAAAGGACTTTTAAGAATCTTTAAGGTGTGTTCGCATAGCCTTGCTGAAAAAAATGTATAGATATTGTTTTTATCTAATGAAGTAGATTAGAATTCGATGCACAGAAAACCTGCACCATTTTAATTAGAATCATACAAGCTGGCGTTAAATGGTAGAGAGACTGTTGAAAATTAAGAGGTCTCTAGAACCCCTACCAGTGCCCTTCTATGGATTGGAAGCAGGCTGAGAAAGCTACTCAACTCTATATGTGGGCAATTTATTATGGAAAAGAAGTGTGAACAACAGATACTTTGTCTTTTAAAGGTCTCTGTACCTGAGCATCTGTACCTGAGGAGCCCCATTCAATCCAGGACTTGATTTAGATGACAGGACTAGATCATCCTGGACTTTGAGCTCTGTCATAAAGGTATGAGGCTTGAGGGGTCTTAGAGAAGAGC
>JAQQSY010001056.1:0-14659 GCA_028646535.1 Procyon lotor | reverse complement strand
GTGAGGAAAAAACCAGTCTGGGAGAGCAAAGCATCTCAAGCACCTTTGTGCGTGGGCAGATTGTCAGTAAGCCCAGAGAACGATTACTTACATTTGTGTTTATAAAACTTTGTAATAGCAAGTATTGAACGCATGGGGTGACCAAAGCTAACCAAGTTCCATTTCTCAAATAGCAATCATTTAGGAATCTGGCATTTCTAATGGCCTATGCGTCTACCGTAAAAATAGTCCCTTCCCGCAAACAAATTTGAAATTCTGTGTTAGGTGTGATCGTAGAACATTTAGAAGTGAGAAAAGAAAATGTCTTGCTTTTTTATGTCAACTCACGGATCGATTGTCTACTGAGCACGTATTTCCTGAAGGGCTCTGCTTCCCACGAAGAGCAGCTCTGCCTAACGCTTCCAGGAGGGAGCCCGGGCCTGGGTCAGACGGCAGAGCGCGCAGCGCGGCCGCTGGGTGAGCGCCCAGACGACCCGCATCCGGCCTGGGACCCCCACCACTGACCTGCTGAGCGACGCCCCCGTTCTGGGCTTTGATCTCCTCACCTACACCCAGAAGGGACTGAACTAATTTTCTGCCTGCTTGAATTCAATCAAGAGGTGAGTCAATAAGAAATCTAATCGGCTTTGATTGCTGCCCAGACACAAGTGCATTTCTCCACTTCTGCGTCCTGCAGGGAGACACAGAATCATTCAAGACAAGCAGCCGCAGACACAGCCCTCCCACGGGATGGAAGACGAAGCAGCCGCTTTATTTTCTGGCTGGACTGGACTGTTTCTCTCCTGCTGTAAAGAATCTCACTTCCGTTCTGCAGGACGCATTAACTAGAATCTCCGACAGGGGACCAGAATTATCGGTGCGCATTATTATTCAGCATTTGTTCAGTACTCTCACACGCGAGCCGGGCCGACGCCCCTCACCGTGGGACGCGTGCCATCACCGGCCTCATTTTGCCCGTGAAGCCCCGGGCGAGACAAGCGACGTCCCCAGAGTTAGGCTGGATTCAGCTGGCCCCGATTCAGACCTTGGGACTTCACAGCTCGCAGGGCCCCTGGGATGGCACCTCCGCGCCATCCCATAAACATCCCATAACCATAAACTGGTTAAAATCCCGGGGTTGAAGACACTCCTGAAATGCACTCCGAGGCGAGACGGGCCGCGCTAGGACGGGGCACTGGTTCCCCGGGAGGAAAGGCCTGTGCGGGGGTCTCAGTCCCGTGAGAGGCCCGGCGATGGGGACCCCAGGCTGACGGCCCTGGGCTCCCGTCCCAGCTCTACTCCCGGACCCGGTGAGTTCCTTAGGTCTTCCTGTTTTCTGCACAGATCGAGGATCGCTCCCCATCGCACGGGGAAGTGAGGACGGAGGCGCGGCCGGTGTAGACACTGGGCTCCACTCCTGGCGTCAGTCCAACTGGGCCACAGGCACGTCTGCGGGGCTGGCCTGGGGGTAAGAGGACACGGTCTGGTGGCCAAGTGTGGGATGGTGGCCTTGGGTGACTCGGGGCCCCTCAGCTGGGTCTGGGCTCCCTCTCCAGCCAGGGCCGTGGGGAAGACGGAACATCAAGTATACGAAGGACTAGCACGGGCAGACCACAAATGTGGCTCCCTACGTCAGCTGAAGAGTTTTATTTAAAAGTTGACTTACACCCACGCATTTTCTTGTCCAACAAGAAAACTCTGGTTTAGGGAAGCACTGAATGGCACTAGTCAAGACTCCTGCAGTTATTACTGCTTGCAGGGACTTCTTTTTAAGGTGAGGGAGCATCAACATTTAAGAACAAAATCAGGTCATACAAAGGACTGGAGGCAAGAGAAGCGACCTAAGGCTTTTCTTCCTTCCAGTGACAACTATGTACTTGTCCCCCTTGGGGAGCAGGGGGACACAGCACTCTAGTGTTCGATCTGTGAGGAAACCTTCTGAAACAGAGCCCCCATGAAGACCCAAAGAGGCTGTTTGGTTCATGATGAACCTCCCTCCTGCCACGACCTTCTCGAACCCTCCACATGCCCGTAGACGGAGGGTGAGGGGCAGTTTCCCAGGATTCGACAAATCCCGAGGTCTATGTCCCAGACTGCTTAAAACCACCGGGGCCCCGGGAGTATAGCGGGATGGGGTAGGAGCCAAAGCAGCAGGGAGTTTGTTCTGGACTTGGAGGATGGCCAAGGGTCACACGTTTCCTTAGACGGTATGACAGATGGAGGCAGATCTCCTGCACATCACGTCTTTAAACGTGCCTGCCCGAGAAGTCGGTACCTGCCTCGTGGAAAGGTTAAATATCCGCATACGTTACCTGCAGCACCGTATCAACATGAGACACAGGACGTTTCACGTACATCTCTGTTCTTTGTAAGACAAGCAGGTAGTGAGACGGCGTCCACGTTGGTGATGCTTTCTTACTTGGGCACTTGCCGCCCGTCGGAGTCCTGGGTACCAAGAGGACCACGCGGCGGGGTCCGAGTCGCTGGAAGGCACGTCCGCGGGGTGGCCGGGGGTTCCTACCGCTGCGGGGTTCCTCCTGGGGACGGGAGGACGGCACCTTCTGCCCAGGAATGCCGTGCCAGGGCCGCGCGACGCACACTAGTTACCGAAGGAGCCGCATTTCCAGTCCACGTTCAAATTCATTCTCATGGAAACACTTTAGACTGTTTCTCCGAACTGTAATAACTCGGTGATTAAGTACAAAGAGCCCATGGTTGCCAGAGCAGGGACGGGGATTGGACGAAACAGGAGAGGGGGTCAAGGGCTACAAACCGGCAGATTTGAAAGCTGCTAGGAGAGTAGATCTTACAAGTCCTTATCACGAGATAAAAAGTTTTTGTAACCATGGTTTACAGATGTTAACTAGCCTTCCTGCGGGCATTTCACAAAACGCACAAATATCCAGTTACTGTGTTGTACATCTGAAACGAAAACGTTCCATGCCAGTCATACCTCAATTAAAAATTCTTTTATAAACAAATGAGGAGCAGCGGTTCTACAAGGGCCACTCGGCCGCTATTTCCGTAGACTTCAATCCCTTCGCGCTGCTTACCAGGGCCACCTGCCTCGTCCTAGTCCTGTAGCGGATGGTGATCTCTAGCCTAAATCTGGGCGTTCCGAGTACTCATGTGTGTTTTACTCTTCACTGGAAATAATAAAAGCGATTTAAAGACCGCCAAATCCAACAAAATCTGCCTTTATGATGTGCCACGTGTTTAGAAGAAAGAATGCTTAGCCATTGGTCCTTATTGGGAACCTCATCAAAGGTGGGGAAAACATCCAGCATTTAACTACGCGCCAGGCTCCTATTCACTTAAACCTGATTTCTTTCTCGGAAGCGCCTTTTATAAAACCGAATTGTTTAAAAGTGAATCATGGATCAGGAGTTAAACCATTTCTTCAAGATCAAACCCCTAAGGGACAAAGATGGGCTCAAACCCAGCCAAGATTAGCCTCCGTGCCTGTCTACCCACACAGACACCAGAACTGTTAAATACGAAATCCGTGCTCTTAAATCCGTAACTTAATTCCCATTATTAGCTCTAATTAAAACAGAAGTAGAAACTAGCATATGGAATTTTACATAAGCAAGGATTCTTTTAAGCCACTTTTATTGCACTGGACTGCCATCAAGTATTTGAGTGCCTATTTTCATAGAGAAGACCTTTTATTATTTGTCTAGATAAATCTTAAAATTTTAACCTTCAAGAAGATTCTTAAATGTTTCTGAAGTTTTGCTGGAAAGTAAAAGCCTATTTGTACGTACTGATATGCAAACAGTTCCCATCTTAATGTACAGCAACCACAACTTGCATTTCTCTACCAAAGAGTTCTCTGTAATGGAAATTCACTGTAAAACACTGAGGGATTTCTGTCTGGCACAAATAAAGTTCTCAACATTTGTCAAATGAATACACCATCAAAGACAAGGTAGTGTTTTATGGTAAATCAGGCACACAGAGCTTCCGATGCTAGGGACCCCGGCTCTTCCTTGTGGCGGCTTCACGGAGATGACAGACTATGGGAGGAACCAGATTATTGCTTAGAACTGAAGTTGGTGTACATCAGAGGTCAGCAAACCTCTTGTGCACCGGCCGGAAAATAAGTGACTCCAGTTTTGGGGGCGAGTTGACCTCCGACGCCAACAACTGCGCCCTCGTAAAGACACATCAGCCAATGAGCACGGATGGCTCTGTGCCAGTGACCCTTTATTTAGGGACACGAAGATGTGAACGTTTATTACAACGTTCGTGGGTTATTTAACAGGATTCTTTTTAGATTTTTTTTTTTTTTTTTTTTAAAGCTAGTCACTAAACAGGGGCACCTGGGTGGCTCAGTCGGTTGAGTGTCCAACTCTTGATTTCGGCTCAGGTCATGATCGCAGGGTCGTGGGGTTGAGCCTCGTGGGGGGCTCCGTGCTGGCCGTGAGGTCTGCTTAAGATTCTCTCTCCCCCCTCCCTCCACCCCTCCTCTGCTCGCACTCACTCTCTTTAAAAAAAAGAAAAAAAGAAAGAAAAGGAACCACTTAACAATGTAAAGCACATTCTTGGCTCCGAGTCCTACAAGAACAGGTGATGGGCTGGATTCGGCTTGTGGACAATAATTTCCTAACCCCGGGTCTAAATATATACTCAGGTTTGACATTTACTTGCTGGCAATTAGGTACTTCTACTTTGTTATTAAGAACAGTAAATAGGGGCGCCTGGGTGGCTCAGTCATTAGGCGTCTGCCTTCGGCTCAGGTCATGATCCCAGGGTCCTGGGATCGAGCCCCGCGTCAGGCTCCCTGCTCGGCAGGAAGCCTGCTTCTCCCGCTACCATTCCCTCTGCTTGTGTTCCCTCTCTCGCTGTGTTTCTCTGTCAAATAAATAAAATCTTTAAAAAAAAAAAAACCAAAACAGTAAATATATATGTACTTTAAGGTTTTGCCTAAACTGCCGGTACAGAGATTTTTAAAACAAAAATTTAAAAATTACTTACATCCCAATTAAATATACTGCAAGAGGAGCAAAAGGGTCAAACCTCACTCATTCTGGACCTCACGTCTGCATGGCTCCCGGGCACGCAGCCGGAAACACACCTCGGTTCTACAGAGCTTGGCAGTTACAAAGCAGCAAGTGCAAGTTCCCTTGGCAAGTCCATTTACACACCTCGAATGAAAGAAACACAGAGCCACACGGAGCAGTGTGATGGCCAGAAGGCGCGGTCTGAAGTTCCACAACCAGGGGGCTGCCATGGAGTTTAATACAAACAGTCCCCAGCCATTTAAAAAGGCCATTTGGGAAACAGGCCAGTAATAGAAAATGTTTGTCACGTAAAACTTAACCATTTACCTGTCTAAAAAATAACCTGCACACTTTAAACCTTTATGTGGGATTGTTATTATGGCTACGTTATCACAGCAAGAAACAAGTGTGTTATGGGCTATAATTTTGGCAATCTGGCTAAGAGTGAAGACGGGCTCATGAAGCAATACCATTATTTTTATTAAAATAATGCTAATGAGGCTAAATGAAAGCTCTTTCCGCAGAAGAAGCGTCAGGTTGCTCCCACGTCACCCCCACCCCAGCAGAACAAGAACAAAAACAAAAACAAATCAGTCCGAGACTCACTTGAGTGTTTAATTCAAGCCTATATTTGTAGCTCCTAAAATGTTGATCCACAGACCACTTTCTTGTTACACGTGTGTACCAATGAAAACAAAAGGCAGAGAATCACCACCATCCCTGCAGAAGGAATGGCTCCTTTTCTAACATTCTTGAAAAATATACAATGTACGGTCCTTGCACCTCAGCACAGGTGGCGACGTAATAAATACACTGGCCGGCCCGCTGTCCTCGCGGCCGCGCGGGCTCCGCCTACTACCTGTTGTAGGCCCGCTCCTTTTTGGATTTCTCCAGGGCCTTGTCCATGGTCTTCTCGTTCTCCCCTCGACACTTGGGACAGTACCACTTGCCCTTGGGTTTGTGATTCAGCCCCACGCAGGAGAAATGGAACCACTCGATGGGGCACTCGTCGTTGTCACAGCCGATCATTTCTCCATAGGAGACCTGATTGCACAGACAGTACGTTGGCTCGTTCGGGTCGATGGGAAGGTCCGCGGGGGACGCTTCCCGCTCGGCTTTGGCCTTGGAGCGTTTCTTCTTCTTGGAGGCTTTTGCTTTCTTCTCCTTCGGCGTTCCGGAGGTGATGTCGTCGTGGTCGTGATTATTGGCCGCGTTCTCCCGGTTCTCGTTGTTGCGCTGCCGCCGAGACCTCTTGTTGTTGGTCTTCTCCGCCTGCGTGATTGTCTCGCTCTTGGCCTTCTCCTGGCCAGCTTTGCCGCTGTGGCCAGTGGTGTCACTGACCTCCTGATGAGCCTCAAAGAGCTCCACGTGACTGTCCACCTGCCTGGTCCGGTTCTCCACCAGCTCCACCATCTGACTCACGATCTGGATCTTCTCGTCGCCCAGCTCCTGGCTCCGAATCAGGGCTCTCTGAATGCAGTGCAGCACCCTCCTTTTCTGGACGCTGTCTGTCTCGCGTTTAAATTTCTCATAATACTCATCCAGTTCCTTCAGGATTTCTGCAAAGGAAAAATGAGCATTATGTCCATTCTATAAACACTACAGAGCCTTTTACTGAAATTCTCCAGTCGATGAAAAAGTAATTGCGAAGGACAGAAACCATTAATCGAGATTTCTTAGCATGAAGATCCTATAACCTACAGGGCTTTCGAGCAGACCTTTTATTCCCCCTATTGAAAAAAATCCCTGGAACTAAATACAAATGCCAACACAGTTCCCATCTCGCAAAGTGCCACTCAAAGCCCCCAGGGGACTCTGTGCATTCAGAAGCACGGGTAACACTACTCTCAGGATGGGCAACTAATGGGAAAAGTTTAAATTTAGGTGAAGTGCTGCTCCCCAAACTTTTACTTTCTATAAAAGTAACTGATTTATGTCCTATATTTCCAGTTTTTATTCAAATATTCTTCTAATTTAAAGACCTTTATGCTCTTTATTTTAATGTACCAATACCCAGAATACCCTATTAAATCAGAGAATGTAAATAAATATTACCTAGTGACCCAGGGCCTCAGTTAATCAGTCACGTCACTGTCGTCTGACCCTGCTATTCCTCTGTATTACTAAAAACAAGACCGGTTTGTCACAATAAGTCAGACAACCTAGCATTGCCTTAAAACAAAGGGGTCACATTTGGTTTTGCAGTTACTGCCTAGAACAATACACATTCACATCTGTAAAAATCAACAGATTTTAAAACATAACCAAAACTAAAAAACCCTCAGTACTAAATTTAAACTTTGTACAGGGGAGCGCCTGGCCGGCTCAGTCGGTAGAGCGCGTGACTCTTCATCTTGGTTGTGAGTTCAAGCACCACGGTGGGTGTAGCGATTACTTAAAATCTTAAAACAAAAAAGTATATATGATTTTAAAATGTAATTTGGAAAATATAATTAGGCAATTTCTCAAGATATAAAACTTGTTAAATAATCTTGATTGAAATAAGGAAAATAAATATTCTTGCCAAAAGCCTATTTAAATATAAACAGAAATTTCCAGAGTTATTTTCCCCAAAGTGTAACAAATCTAAACAGTATCAGGGGTGCCCGCCTTAGTCAGAAAAACATGCAGCTCTTGTTCTCGGGGTTCTGAGTTCGAGCCCCACGAGTTTCGTGTAAAGATTACTAAAAAAAAAATGAATAAATAGTATCAGATTTTTCTCCTGAAACCCTTTGAAGTCTCTTAAAATAAGGCAATTCTGTTCTCCAGCCAGGAAGTGTGGGAGACAGGGTGTATAAAATGTAACCCTCATCCCTTCCAAATCTTAATCTTTAGAGAGTTATAAGGCATAAACCTAACACTGGAATGAACACACAAAGGCAGACCAACACTGAAGCTTACCTAAATGTATTATTTTCCAAGCTATATTCTTAAACTAAAGACGGCTCTGAAAATACTTCCTAGAAGAACAATGCAAACCATCTACCACCCCCAGAAAGGAGGAATGCCATAGTCTCGGTGTCTGGGAGTAATTAATTCTGAAAATAAAGAGACGCAACTTATCTAAGTTCTGTTTTTCATAGATATTAAAATATGAGCGTCCCCAATTTGTTTTTAAATTAATTGCACGTTACAAAGCTATTATTTGCTTTACTCGGTAACCAAATCTATAAAGATAACGTCAGCCTTTCATAGAAAAAACATTATGATGGCTAACATAAAATTCAGTAACAGCTTTTTACATCACAAGCAAGCTTACATCCATGTGAAGCCTCACGTGTGGGGAAGAAACAAAACTCAGGCCACGAAATTACTAAGAAGTAATGTTTACCTGTACAATGGCACTTATCTCTTAGACTCCCCAGGCAAAGTCCCCTATCAAGAGCCACTGCAGCAGGCACGGTAAGCAAGACCACCACCAGGTCTAACTCGGCGGGCGCCCTGCCAGGACACCAGGAGCAGAATTCTCCAGCTCCATGGGCTCCAAGTGCTGCTGACTTTCCTCCTGAAAATGCTCCGCACCACTATCACTGTAGGGGAGCAGAGGTACCACGACGACATGAGACTCCAGCAAGACTCAATCTGACCTGTCCAACTACTAGAAACGTATTTTACCTGTATATAAAGGCTGCACTGATGTTCGTGAAGAGGCGGACTTCCACGGTGCGGAGGGCATTTTAAAAATACTTGAAACGTAATGCAAAAATAATTTCGAATTCAGCGAATCAAGCACAACCGCAAACGCCGTGTAACACGGGAAGACTAACCGTACCCCCTTCTGCACTACCTCCAGCCGACGCGCACTAAGGCAGGGCTGATCCCCCTGGGATTCCAGCACAGGTCGTGAACGCTCAAGCGGCGAGGGTGGGCGTTTGTCCGCATCTCCAGCGAGGTCCGCCCGACGAGCCGCCCGTCTGGGCAGGAGGCCCCGCGCCGGGACAGCGACGCGGTGACCCTGCGCGATGCTACAACTACCGGAGATGCATCCCCTGAGAGCGCTCGTGAACGCGCCGGGGCCCGGAGCCCTCCGGTCCTCGCGCCCCTGAGTCGCCGCCCCGCTCGGCGCCCTCGGGGCCGGCTCGTCCTCGCCAGGCGCCGGCACTGGGCCATTGACGCTTGCCCCGCCCCGCGCGGCCGCCCCGCAGTCGCCGGAGGGGCGGCCCAGGGCCATCCGCGGGCCCGCCTGCCAGTCCGTGCGGCCTGAGCGGGAGGCTTGAGGCGCAACCTCCGCAGCCCCGGAACCGGGGCTCGCCAGCCTCGCCCCGGCCCCCGGGCGCCGCCATTGCTCTGCGGCCGGAAGTGAGCGGGATCGGGCCCCGGAGGGCAGGGGCGGGGCCGGGCCCCCAGCCAATGGGGAGGCGGTCAGCGGGCGTCGCGCCCCGCCCCGAGAGCCACCGCCTCTGGGGCTCGCCGGCCGTAGGGCGGAGGCCAAGCGGGACGCCAATCACAGCGCAGGATCAACGCCCACGGCCCGCCCCTGCAGCGCCAATGGCCAATCCGAGGCCGGAGGCCGGGCGACCCGAAGACATTCAAATCAACCCGACCTCCTCCTCCTCCCCGCCCCACCAGAGAAAAAAAGAAGGCAGCGGAAACAGAGACCCGTGCCAGTCACTGCGCAATGCCCACCCTCATCCGGCTCAGCAGCCAATAGCTCAGCAGCGGACTGATAAGGACATTCCATGGGGGACGCCGAGACCAATC
Organism: Procyon lotor; assembly: GCA_028646535.1. NCBI lineage: Eukaryota > Metazoa > Chordata > Mammalia > Carnivora > Procyonidae > Procyon > Procyon lotor. The sequence continues at coordinate 4,973 of JAQQSY010001056.1, read as the reverse complement.
ACAAGGAGGCCAAAGCGGGACGTTTGCAATATGCTAATGAGACCCGTATAAAAGTCGCTGCGAAGCCTCGGCTCCGTTAGAGCGCGCAGGGGCGCCATCCCCGCGGGGGTTCTCCGTGCGCTCCGGGCGTGCGGTCGCTTCCCACCTCCCCCCACGCTTCCGTTTGCCTGCTGCGCAGCCCTGTAAACATTAGTAAACTCCGAGTGACGATCCGCGTCCCATACACAGCCCCCAGTGCCGTGCCTGACCCGGCAGGAAAGTTTCCCCAACAGCCAACAATTCCCAGCGGATACGAACCCTCCGCCTCTCTCCGGAACTCCGGGCAGCCGGGGCTGCAGAGGAGGACCCACAGGTCCTCTTCCCTGCCATGTTCCTCTGCAAGCCAGCAAGCTTTGCCCGCGCCCCCCGAGCACAGCCGATGGGCGACTTCCTCGACCCATCCTCCTTTCCCTTCCCTTCCCTTTCCTTCCCTCCCCTCCCCTTCCCCACCGCACGCACGGAATAAAGCCCTCGCCCTCCGCGAACTACACTCGGCCGCGCCGCCCCTCACTCGGTGTCCAGCTCCACGGGAGGCTCCGGGGGCCGGGCGGGGGCGGCGGCGGCCGGGGCCGCACCGCGCGGAGTGTCGACCCCGGACTTTATATAACACTCAGATTCGGGACTGGGTGGGGGTGGCTCTGGGGATGGCGAGCAGAGCCGGGGACCCGCCGCCCGCAGCGCCCTCCCAGCAGCCCTGCGCGCAGCCCCGTCGCTGCGCCCCTCAGCCCCAGCGACCGCGGCACATCCCTCCCTCGGCGCCCTAGCCTGCGCCCCCTGCGCCCCCTCCCCCGCAGCACCCCGCCTCGTCACTTCACTACAAAGAGCGCTTTGCTCGCGCAGCCTGGCATTGAGACCTCTCGTTCCTCCTTCCTCCTCCGTGTCCGGGCTTCGCGCACAAGGACCTTGGCGAATCAAAGACGCTCCAGACCTTTTGTTCCGGCCCGGCCAGGGCCGCCGCCACGGGCCCGCGGCTCCTCCGGGCGGGGAACAGGACGGCCCGCGGCCCGGCGGCGCGCCGCGACCGGCGGGGATGGAGCGGCCGCCCCCGCCCATCCATCCCGCCGTACCTTGGTATTTCGCGTCGATCTCCCGCATCAGCGAGACGTTTCTCTGCAGGTCGAAAGGCAGAGACTCGATGGAGTCCAGGTAGTCCTCCACATAGTTCACCAGGTGGATCTGCTCCCCGTTGGCAGGGCTCAACATGGTTCACCGAGGTCCCCGGCGACTCGGCGCGGCTTTCCGCTTCCTCCAGCCCCCGCCCCCTCGGAGCCCAGCGCTGCAAAATGCAAAGCTCCCGCCCGCCGGCGCCCCCCCTCCGGCCGGCCCCGCGCCGCTACATCTGCGAGCCGCGCCGCCTGGGCCCGGGGACCCGGCGCCTGGCGGGCCCGGCCGGCGCTCGGCGGCCTCGGGCGCGGGGCGGGCGCGGGCGGCGCGTGCGGGCGCGCACCCCGGCGCAAGGGCCGGGGCCGGGGCCGAGCGAGCGCGGGAAGGGGCGCGCGCCGCCCGCCGCGCCGCACTTGTCCAACGTGGAGAACCCAAATACCAGTTTCAAACACTTGGGAAACATTCGGCCCCCCGCACCGCGCATGCGCCCCGCCCCCCCACCGCCCCCTCCCCGCGGGCCCCGCCCCCGCCGCATCACGCCCCTCACCGGCCCGGCAGCGCGGGGGTGTGGCTTTGTCTGTCACTTTGGCTGGGGAGGGGGTCGCGGGGACTGGGGCGGCGGGCGAAGCGCAAAGTTTACTAAGAGTTTCGCACTTGGAAGCAGAGCCTGTCGGGCGGCAACGCAGGACAGTCCGGGAACGTGGGGAGCAGCTGGCCCTGCCGAAGACCCGGTCGGGACCGACCAGTTGTGGGACGGCCGCCGCCGGGGCCATCCCTCGCCCACGGTCCTACCTCCCTACCGACACCCAGCCCCTCACTCTCCAGAGCCCCGCCGGGGAGCGGGGCATAAGTAAGCCCCGAAACAGACTGGCAACACCGAGACCCAATCCACTTGCCGCCCTCACTTCTGTCGGCCAATCAAGATGAAGCAGGGGCGGGGCGAGTACGGATAACTCCTCCCAGGCTCAGACTACAAGAAACCCGCGTCCTAAGGGGGGCGGAGAGAGAGGGCGGGCCGTGCAGGGCGGAAGTGGTGGCGCATGCGCACTTGCAAGGCCAGGGCAGCCCCGGCCCGGGAGGGAGGAGACCTACCATTAGGCGGCCGGACCACTGCTCCCAGCAACCTCAGCGGCTCGCGCGCCTGCGCGGTCCTCACCGCCTTCCCTTTGTGTCGCCGGCCGGAGCCCGGATAAGAGCGGCTTACAGACAAAGGGGCGCGAGAGTGGAGCTGCTTTCCGGACTGGGCTCCCGCAGAGGGCGGGGATCCCGACCCCCTCCCGACTGTGCCCTAGGATCCGCTCTCATTCGAAAGACCACCCACGGCGGAGCGGGGCAGACGTCCGGTCCCGGGGGTCCGGGGGTCCGGGGCCCTCTCCCCGTACCATCTCGGCCCTTCCCCTCCCCCACGGCCTCTCTCCCCGCCCTGAGCTCCCGGATTCGGGCTTTCTGAAAAGCCCGGCACCGACGATCCCGTTGCCTAGGCGACATGCCCGCGCACGAGCCCGTCGCTTCCGGCCGAGGCCCCGCCCCGTGGGCGTGGTCTCGCTCCGCCTTTGTCCGGCGGGCACCGGGCACCTCCCCGGCGGGTCTGGGCTCGGCGGCTGTGCGGTGCTGCTCGCGGCCGTCCTGCCCCAGGTGGTCGGGGTGTCCCGTCGCGCTCTCTGCCGGTGGAGCCGGCTCCGCGGCGCCTGCCCGGTTCGCCCCGGCGGAGCGGGTGCCCTGGGGCCTGCGGGGTGCCCCTCCGCGACGGGGAGCCCTCTGCTCCCGGAGGCGTCCGGTCGAGACCCAGGCCAACGGCGGGGATAAAGTTGCTGTAGGTTAGGGGGTCCTGGCTGGCTCGCTCGGTGGAGGCCCCCGCTCGGGCTCGGGGTTGTGAGGTCCAGCCCCACCGTGAGTGTAGAGATCACTTAAAATCTTTAAATGAAAGATAAGTCCATAAATAGACGTAGAAGGACGTATGTGAGCCGGTAGTATTTCCGATCAACCCGAAGTGTATAAAACGGACTGTTACCCTTGGTGGCGCGTTTTGCAATAAGGATGCCCGTGGGCAGATGACGCGAAATTGGGCTGTGTTGTCTTTGCACGGATGGTTCTCCTGCTGCTGCGAGATAAACGATTGATACTAACACTTAAAAGAGATTTGATCTTTATTGAACCCCTTCATCCCTTCCCCACGGCAAAAAACTTTCACTTTGATATTGGGAGAGCGGTCATTTCACTTAGGGATTGGCGCTTCTTCCAGTCCAGTTTAAAGCAAACGATGAATGAAATTTCCTTTCGTTTTATACAACAAAATTTATTGGCCACTAGTCTGCAGGAGAGACTTGAATACTGTGACTGGCAACGGAGACGTTACACGGAATAGAGAGACAACAACAAAGTGGAAAATAAAAAAAATACCTCCCTTTCTCCGAGACCATATAAATAATTTTAAAGTACCAGAGCAAGAAAGAGATGGGTTCTTTGAATCCTTGCATGTATTGGCTGTAGAATGAGTAGTGTTTGAATTCCAGAATAAAGGTTAGAAGTAACACTCCTTCCAACGATAATCAAGCCGGTTTGAGCTAGGTTTATCTTTTTTAAAAATCACGGTGCTATCTGAAGAATGATTCCTTTCATGTTCTCATGGACTCCACAGAGACAGAAACAAAAGATTCTTTTAATCATTCAACAAGAGATATTTCAGGAGTGCCTACCAGGTTCTAGCTACTGTTTATGCACTGGAATACAGCAGTGACTGAGGACCTTACATTCTGTAAGATAGTTTACCTTGTGGGCTGAAAGGTCAGAAGATATTTTATGTATTAGTTTTACAAAGTTGTTAAAATACATATCGATGAAAAAAATACATATCGATGACTTCACAGTTTTCTGAACAAGATTAGAAGACCAAGAGCTAAAACAGAACTATGACCGTGCAATTTAAATACACTACTAAGGAAAAGTGTTTAATTTTGAAGATGCACTGAATTACCTTGATTGTTTCAGTTCTGCTCTTTGGAGTGTGTTGCAAAAATGGACATTAAATGTTTTTCTGAATTATATTTCCAGTTTAACTGGTGATCTCAAACCCACGCAATAAAACATAAGAGGTGAACAAAATATTTTGCCTTGAGGTGCTTAAAAAAAATGCTAACATATTTCTCTCAAAATTGAAATTCCTTAAACAGTGTGCTACCATATCTACTCTACTTTGAATTTGCAAGATTTGGCCTTGAAAGAAAATGTATTACTGAGAACTGCATTTTTGGTTGTCATTAAGACTAGGAAATGGCATTCAAGATACTTTGGAATGGGGGGGGGAGGCCTGGATGGCTCAGTGGGTTAAAGCCTCTGCCTTCAGCTCAGGTCATGATCTCAGGGTCCTGGGACTGAGCCCCGCATGGGGCTCTCTGCTCAGTAGGGAGCCTGCTTCCCTCTCTTCCTACTTGTGATCTCTCTCCTCTCTGTCAAATAAATAAATAAAAATCTTTAAAAAAAAAAAAAAAGATACTTTGGAATCATTAATTTTATTTTTTATTTATTTTTTAAAAGATTTAATTTATTTGACACAGACAGAGACAGTGAGAGAGAGAGAGAGAACACAAGCAGGAGGAGTGGGAGAGGGAGAAGCAGGTTTCCCGCCGAGCAGTGGGACGCGATGCCAGGACCCTGGGATCATGACCTGAGCGGAAGGTAGACGCTTAACTACTGAGCCACCCAGGCGCCCCTGGAATCATTATTTTAATGCACTTCTTTGTTTTGGCCCAGATTGGGGAGGAGTCACTTCAAAGTAACAGGATTCTCTTTTGGGGAGAATATTTGGTAATAAGTGTTCCCAGTCATTTTTA
>JAQQSY010001055.1:0-14659 GCA_028646535.1 Procyon lotor | reverse complement strand
AGATTTTTTATTGACTCTCTAGGGGAAGATTGACATCTTTAAAACCTCGAATCTCTAACCCACACCGATTCTAAAATGTCTGTTCCTCGGTGACTTGTTTCATGCTTCTCGACAAAGGCTATAGAAATCTTGTGAACATTTAGTTATATTTTTTCCTAAATTTTGGGTATCACTATGCCACCCTCTGTTTGTTGCCATTATATCAAAATGTCATTGTTTTCATATTGATCTTGGATCCAGAAACCTTTCGTTGAGGTTGGTTCCATAGAACGCAGCATTGCCAAAAGTGTGTTCCTTTATTAATAGGTTCTGCAGTCAAACAAGCTAAGAGAAAACTGTCCTGGTATCAGTGACAGGTCGAAGCAACTGGCCAGCTGGGGTGTGCCATGAGAGGAAAGAATAGCCACCCAGGTGCCACAGGGGGGTTTTCTGAGCCCTCTTCTGGGTCCCACACTGAGCTGGTTCTTACGGATGCTGTCCCGCTCTCTAGGGATCTCCGTACAGCCTGGTGGAAGCCAGAATTATCATTTCCCTGCCAGATCACAGAGATTTCTCTTCTGAGCACAGAGTGATCTTACACCTTCCCAAATACATCTTTCGGATCTCTTTTTACTGTTTCTAGGTGCTCCCCACCATTCGGTGTCATTTCAGTCTCTGGCTCTTGTCCTAGCGTTTCGCTCCCAGGCCACTGGAGCCACTTAGCCCAGAGGCTCAGAGAACTAGATGCACCCGGGGATTCAGCCCCCTCCCCACTCCTGATTGACTCACCATTGACCGTGGCATTGTGAAAATCCTGTTCCCATGGTCCCATCCAGATGAGTCTACTTCTTTTGTTTGCCAATTTGGCCCATTCTTGGTCTTCACAGGAGACCCAAACAGGTAAAAATCTCTAGGTGTACAATTTCGCATGCAGCTGTGCAGTCAACCCCCTCCCCCCGACCTTGTGATTCAGAGCAGGAATTCAGTACAAGTGATGGGAGTGCTAAGAAACCCACTGGGGACAGTGGAGGGGACCAGAACAAGTCCAAAGCAACCCCAGCTGCTGCTGAAGGGTCCTCTTATCTGGCTTGGTTTTCATAGCATTTTTTACTACCTAAACTACTTGTAAATGCATGAATAAGTAAATGTGCCTTAGAGACAGGTAAAATGTCAGAGGTATTGGGAATAACCAAACCCCCCAAGACCATGCCCATCAGCTCAATAACATGGGAAAGTTTGTTCATTGGCTACAAAAGGAGTAAGAAAGATACTAACATCTACTCCCCGGGGTTGTGGTGAGGATCCTGCCGAATATGATGACTGGCGAAGTGCGTTTGGATGCCTGACACGTGACACGTGCTCATAAGCATGTGCACCAGAACAGATTTCTGAGCCTCCCAACGAGGAACAGATCGCTACCAGGGAGGGTCTAGGACGACAAGAGGAGACGCAAGACCTTGTGATTCTGGTCCGGGAGGTGTGGACAAAAATGGAAGAAGGCTGAGACACAGAAGGAAGGACAATTCAGTGAGATTTTGAGTGGCAGGATAAGGACTGATATCTCCTGGAAGACGTGTGCTCAGTTCCAGATGTAGGAAGGCTTCCGTGGGGCAGCTTTGGGTCCCGGAGGATGGCCCAGAGGGGACTTCACTGTCATCAAAGCTTAGGGGCTGTGACACAGGGCTGACCTGACAAGTCAGAGAGACAAGTTGGATCTCCAAGGACATAGCCAATGCCCTCAATGAGTTCAACTCTGGTCTTCCCTCCACAGGGGAAAACAGAAGGTGAGAGTCCAGGGATGAGAGGCAGGCCCATGAGATCCAGCCATCCCTCTCCACATGCAGAAGCTCTAACGAGGAACCAAAGCTCACACGAGGCATTAGCCATTCAAACAAAGAGCAGAGAGGGGCCTCCCACACAGAGCAATGGTCTGGAAATGCTATTTACTGACAGTGTCTTTAATTCTGCTGCTCCTGACTGGGCACCCACCATACACAAGGGTCTCATTCTCTTGGGGGTGAACTTAACCCAACTCTGCAATGAAATCGCCTGGTTGCACAGGATGCTGAAGAACAGGTGGCCTTTGGCTGGAGGCTGGTGGCAAACTATGATGAGTCACACACATTCCACATTGTTATATCTTCCCAGTGCAATTGACTATTTTACCAATACGTGATTGGTAAAACAATGATCAGCGCATCTCTTCATCTCTAGGAATGCTTTTTGTCCTAATGTCTATTTGGTCTGGTATAGCGACACCAACTTTATTTTGGTAAATGTGTCCCTGAGGTGGCAGGCAGAATAATGACCCCCTCTGCCCCCATAGACATCCACATCCTCATCCCGGGAACTGGTGACTATGATACCTTTCACGGCAAAAGGGGTTTTGCAGATGTGAGGATGTTAAGGGCTTTGAGATGGGAGACTATGACAGATTATCTGGACAGGCCCGAAGTCATCCCAATGACCAGAAGAAGAAGAGATAGTAGAGGGGAAGGCGGTGTGATGAGGAAGGGAGGCAGAGAGTGGAGTCAGGACTTCTGTAGATGGACGAAGGGGCCAGGTGAGCCAAAGGATACATGATGTCACTAGACACCGAGAAAGGCAAGCAGATTCCTCCTCAGAGTTTCCAAAAGGAAGCAGCTCTGCCAATACCTTGACTTTAGCCCAAGAAAATGAATTTTGGACTTCGGATGTCCAGAACTGTAAGAGAATAATCTCTGTGGCTTCAAGCCACCATGTCTATAGTACTTTGTTATCGTGGCAACAGGAAAGCAATAGGTCCCATGTTCACCATTTCTCTGGCACCTTCCATCTGAGATAATTTTCCTACAGCCTGAAAGTAATCTTTTGAACTTTCTTCATTGAGCGTCTTTTGGCGATGACCTTTCTCAGATTCTGTTTGTTTGGAAAAAGATTTCCTCCCCCCTCCCGAATTAGAGAACGGATTCAACATAGATTTCCTGGAGACTTGATTCCTTCATTTGCCGATTTTCCTTGGGGATGAATTCCAGCTATTTGCTTCCACATAGCCTCTTTGCTGGTTGAATATGTATCAGCAAATGCCTTCCGTGTACATTAATGCTATTCCCCAAATACTTTCTCCCCATCTACACAGAGGATAAGGATTGTGTATCTGACTTTGTTTGGATGGATGGGGCCATGTAATTAGTTCTAGCAAAGAGTACAAGTCGAAATTTTATGTTTCTTTTTTTTAAATATTTTATTTATTTATTTGACAGAGAGAGAGAGAGGCAGGCAGGGGTGGGGGAAGGCAGACTCCCTGCTGAGCAGAGAGCCCAACGTGGGGCTCGATCCCAGGACCCTGAGATCTGACCTGAGCTAAAGGCAGAGGCTTAACCCACTGACCCACCCAGGTGCCATTGTGAATTTTATGTTTCTTATGAGCTGAGCATTTAATTGCTAGTGTGAGCCTTTAGAGATCTCTTTTTCCCTCTGTAGTGACAGGGAACATGGAAGGTAAGAGAAGCTCTCTCAGCCTGCGTTCCTCAGTGACTTCAATGAACGGAATGTCATTTTGGAATGAACGTGTAGTAAGAGCAAGAAATAAACTTTTGTTGGAGCTGTTTGTTGTCACAGCAAAACCTAGCCTATCCTGACTGATAGAATGCTCTTGGTCACATCTGTAGTTTTGTTTCTCCTTTCAGATTTAATCAAGCCCAAAGTTTTAAGAAAATCAAAGGTAATTATGTCACAGATTGGCTTCTCAGAGTTCTAAGATCTGAGCAACAGAGGGAAAAAATAGCACTTGAAGCTGCTATGTGGTTTGAGAAAAGAGTTTATGAAAATTGACTTTCTATTCCAGAATGTTCTTTGCAATGCTCATTGTTTTTCCTTTTGTAGAACATTAAGCAATTGTGTTAAACATGAAAATAACACTCAGAGGTTTTTGTTTATATTTTGTAAGTGATTTTCAGTATCATTATTAGGATTTTATACAAATATGTTTGTAACATGTGTACTTCTTGTATTCCTTCATGGAATTTTATTAAAATCCAATTTTTCCCAAAGAAACACATTTCTATTTAGTGATGCAAGTCAGTGGAAAAATAAGATGTGACACTACAAATACACTTTGCAGGTTACTGTTAAAGGCATATATCTATTCCAAATGAGGAGATGCAATTTGAGTTTACATAGCCTCGGAAGTAATTAGGTACTATTACTAGTATTAATAATGCTACAACTACTAATAGGCAAAGATCAGCAAGACCAGTCACACCCAGTTGAGGTGCTTTGGAATCACAGGCAGAAGAGGGAGGAAGATTATGTGAGTCCCTATTCTCTCTGCATCCTTCAGAAGAAGGCCTGATGGATAGGGGGCCGAGAATGGACTCAACCATAGGGTCAGGTTCCTACATAAAGATTGGGCTCCAATGCCATGGGAGGGAACATGACAGTAGCCTTTCTCAGCGTCTCAAGTGCCAACCAGAGCAAGCTTGAGTACTGGATATTCAGAGGACTGCTGGTTCCTAAAGAACATGGGGTCCCCAGTGCAACTGAACATTGACAATGGGTGCAGCATCACCCACTGGGAGAGGTGTAGCCATGAGGAGGACACTCATCCAACAATCCAACTAACTGCCCAACAACCCAACACCACCATGTACTAAGCACCCACCACAGGCCATACAAAATACTAGGTGCTCTACACTTGCCAGCTCTTACCTTCACCATAACCCTTTAAGACAGATATAATTATTTCTAATTTTACAGACGAGGGGAATGAGGCTCTAGGGAAGTTAGGTTACTTGTCCAAAGTTAGTTGACTCGTAAATGGTAGAATCAGGACTCAAACCAGGTTGTGTTCTTTCCTCTGTGTTTTAGTGCATCCTGATATAATATTAAATAAATATGATAAGAAAAGGGCTACTGAAAGTATAATTCACAGTATTTTATTTTTTTTAATTCACAGTATTTTAAAGATACATAACTTTTTAAATATTCACTATAATATCAAACTAAGTCTTCCAAATGGACCCTCCCTTCCTCTAGCCAAGACACCAACAATGATGGCAGCTCCATTGCTTTTGGCCAAAGTGGCACTTGAAACATTGGAGAGAACCTAGTGCTTGCCCGAAGTCAAGGCCTTACATTGGTTCCGGAAAGATCTCGAAAACTTGAGAATGTGGTGTGTGTGTGTCTGTGTGTTGCAAGGGGGTACTGCTAGAATTGGGATCAAAATGAGCAGTGAATTGTCTTGACTACTTTGGAGCCTGAAATAACTCAAAATCCAAGTGTCCCCTGAGAAAATTCAGGGCCATTCAGATGGCCTTAAACACTTTGAAATGAGGGAGAGTAACCAAGACATAGGGAGAAGTCATTGGAAGCCCCTAAACTGACCTATCAGGTTCTCTAAGACACTTGCACCCATCGTGTGAACTCTGAACTCCCTCAGAATTCAAGGCTGCAAGCGGAGGTTTGGTGACCTCCAATAGCTGAGGCTCCAGCCAGGTGGGACCTCTTTGCGCCCACCAGAAGCCACTGTGATCTTTAGAAAGGAGCAAGGGTGAAGAGCTCTAGGAACCCGTTAGCTACAGCCTGCTCTTCTCACGCCTCAGAACTCTATACATGAGAAAAGTAAACTGGGTCATCGCTGTTGGTGGAGGGACTTTGTGTCAGGTTCCTGGGAAAGAAGATGGGCTCTAATGTAGCAGGATGATCTGTCATCATTTTCTGGAGGCTAATTATAAGCCCGAAACCAGAACATTGCCAATTTTGGAATCTCCTCAGAGGATAACAGAAAGCTGACAAAGGCTAGCTTTCAGCTTAACTTTGGGCATTTGGTCCAACATGCTGTGGCCTACATTCCTCAGCTATAAAATAAGAATATCCAACGACTTGTTTGAAACTGGGCCACAATAACATTTTGAAAGGTACCATATAAACCCGGAGCTGTAGAATCATGGACTCTCAGAAGGCTGACAAGAGCATTTGGTTCATCCTCTACTTACAGATAAACGCCTGCTTATATGGTCGGGGCAGATGAGGGGGCTGTTCTCATTTTATAGTGCTTCCGAGCAGAATTCACACTGATGTTAATCTATTTTGATAGTCCAGGGCTTAAGAAATTCCTCCCCATGTCTTAATTTCCACAGATTGCATCCTTTTTTTTTTCTTTTAAAGATTTTACTTATTTATTGGACAGCGAGAGATCACAAGCCGGCAGTAAGGAAGGCGAAGAGAGAGGGGGAAGCAGGCTCCCCACTGAGCAGAGAGCCCGATGCGGGGCTCAATCCCAGGACCCTGAGATCATGACCTGAGCCGAAGGCAGAGGCTTTAAGCCACTGAGCCACCCAGGCGCCCCTACAAATTGCATCCCTTTGAACAACCTCTTCTAGCATCTTGGGCATTGCTGGTAGCCTTGCTGGACTCACTGTGCTGAGTTGGAACGCCTCTCCTGTTGCTGTCCCAGGGAAGGGTCGTGCCTCCAAGGCAGGAGGTCAACATCTCCTCTGGAGAGAAGAGATAATCGCAAGACCTTGGGATTGAATTCCTGAAGCAGGAAAGAAAAACGTGGAGGGAGGGGAGACAACTCTGGCTCTCAGGGCCACGATCCCTCAGGTGGAGACCTGAAAGTCTCTAAAGATATTTAAAGGACTCCCAGAAGATAAGAGTTATCAAAAGGCTTCTCTCGAAGGGGCAGTCCAGGAGCTCCATCAAGAGGTGTCCGTGGGAGGGACCTCAGGACAAACAGTTGGTAGCTGTATGTCATAAACCAGACTACCAGTGTCTATTGCACTGTTCCCAAGGCTTCACTCCAAACCCCCTCCCCTCGGGACCAGAATTCTCTTCCCCCTTCTCTTGGAAGGGAAATTTGTTGGAAATGTTGGACTGCACTACATCATAGCATTTCTTCTGTGAGGGTATTTGCTGTTTTCCCTATTCATCACGCTGGCACAAATGCTTCCTTGTCCTTCTCTAAGCTCTTCATTCATTCAACAAGTATTTATTGAGCACCTACAATGGGCTAAGTGTTGAGAATCTAGCTGTGAGCACGATACACCTGGTCTCTGACCTCAGGGAGGTCACAGTGGAGAGAGATCAGGCTCCCCTATTCCTGAGACCAGGCTTCTACTATCCGCTCTCTCTGTACCTCTGAATGCCAGGGGACTCCCAGTAAGACAACCGTGCACTCTGCTCACTAGGTGATATGAGGAAGGTATGTGGTTCATTCAGCAAGTGCCAAAGGCGTTGGCCAGCTCTGCGGATGCTGGGCTGCTTCTGGACCAAGAATTAATTGCCCACTTTAAGATGGGCCTGTTTCAGAACAGTCATAATTGACGAGAAAAATCCATTTGGCTGCTATGAAACTAGCCAGATGTCCACTACCATGCCCTAAACAATGAGTCATGGTTAATCCCCAGACATTAATAAAATCACAAATCTTGGTGAAACTCTTGATACCGTGAATGTGATTGCCAAGATAAGGGGCCTTGGTGATAGGCCTAGCCTTTCTGGAACATCACTAAGACCAGTCAGGCTCCAGCTGCCGGCATAGGGACATCACAACTGTCTGGCTGTCGCTCTAACCCCAGAGCCTGGCATCATCTGGCAGGGGCAGCAGGAGGGTGAAACAGATGACATAGGATAAAATGAGGCAGTGATATTCTGGAGGCAGATAATTTCCAGGTGCCCCACACACACATTTTGCCTTTTGACTTCTCCCTCTTATCCCCCTTTGACCTTGCCACTGCTCCCAGGCTGGTTTTCTAGAAGGCAGCAAGAAGAGGATTTTATGTTCTAGGAGCACCCCTGGCAAGTGTTTAGAAAAAGATCAAAGTTAAAACTTGCCTAAAAGGAGGGTTTGGAACAACGTTTTAATGCAAATGACCCATATTTTTCTGGCTGAATTCCTCTGCAGCCTTTGGCGGAAGCCCTCTGCCTGTGTGCGTACAGCCCTGGACAGGTGGGCATGGTGCACAGGCAGAGGCTTTAGGAACCCTTGCTTAGTTAGAGTGTCCTATGATGTACATTGGGTGTATTCCCAGACAGAGCCTCCCCACCCCACCCCTACCTGCCTCAAATGTTGTGATACAGTTATCTACTGGAAGAGAAAAATCCCGGGGCAAATCAAACTACTTGACTAGGAAAGCTGGTCATTTTCTTTCCTTTGATCTGTTTCTTAGGAAAAAGAACTCTTAAAAAAAAAAAAAATCCCAGCACATTCAGTATAATAAGGCTGATAAACTATAGTATTATACTCTGACTAGCTAGCGTCAGGCAAAGTAGCAGCCTTGAGCATCAGAGACTTTCTCTCAGAATGTCTGGAATCCCAGGATCTGTCTCGTTGTGCTGGCTGTCACCTCCCCCTCCCCCTACTCAAGGATAACTCAGCATTTTCACTTCACCGGGTTCTAAACCAGTCCCTCCCACATGGAGCTAGAGGCAGCTGGTAGAGTGCGGGCCAGGGCATGGGGAGGATTGTTATTTCAGACGGAACAAACATTTTCTCGAAAGCTCTACACAATTGCTGCCCATCCTGGAAAATCTACCTGCTCGTTTCACTGCCAGCCCGGTGGGTGTTCTAGAAGCAACTGGCACTTTCCACAAGAGCCGAGAGATGTCATGAAATTGCGTCTCCTGATGTGATTCCCACCTAAACATCATTTGCTCATAAGGCCAGTGACGGTGGAGAGACCATTATTTACTCCCACCCCACCTTCAGCTTAGTCACCCCAAGTGATTTATATACGCGAGACCACCTTCACCTCCAGATAAAATAAGGAAGGAATCCTGCGGTAATCGCAGTGAGGTCTGCTCGCTGCCACACCCCTTCGAGTTCCTGTTCCCTTCAGTCTGAGGAATTCTCATTCTTTTCCTCCCACTCAAAAATGCTCATGCTTACGTGGCTTTTTTTTCTTTTTTAAATAATTTCCAATAGAAACCATACTCATTTTCCAGGACAACCTTTCTCCAATTTTTTTTGCCCTAAAGCCTGACTTTTTAATCGAGTCAGAAGTGGTTCTCGTTTTAAAAACAGAGGTTTCTGATTTTCATGGACATTCAAAGCTAAATTCTGCACTAGATCTTAATGAGATTCGTTTCTTCAATTTTGCTTGTTTAACCACTTGTGTTGTTTTCCTGCTGCCCTAAGAGGTTTTTTTCCCCCAAATACGTGAATTTTATTATTTCAGTGTTATAAGATTAATTGTTCATGTACCACACCCAGTGCTGCCCTAAGAGTTTTTATATCAGTTCAAACGAAAGAGTAACCAGATATGGCTCAGTCCATGTAGGAGACCAGGGTAAGTCAGAGATGGTCCAAACCAAGTGGGTGCCTGGGTAGCTCAGTTGGTTAAGCGACAGGCTCTTGATTTTGGCTCAGGTCCTGATCTCAGGGTCTTGGGATTGGTCTCAGACTCTGTGGAGTTGGCTTAGGATTCTCCTTACCTCTCCCTCTGCCCCACCCCCTGTTCACAAGAAAGAAAGAAAGAAAGAAAGAAAGAAAGAAAGAAAGAAAGAAAGAAAGAAAGAAAGAAAGAGTCTTTTTTTAAATGTGTGCTACAACAAATTGTTAATTTTTTTTAAAAAACTAAGTTAGATAACCCGATCTCTCTTTTGTAGGTAGATAAGTCATGGATATGTAAATGTGCTTCAAATGCATAGAAAGGGGCCTCCGGAATTGCTCAGGATCAACTGACTGTGGTAAGAGATAGGGCGCCAGTGTGCAGGCAAGGACTAAAAGGGAGTCATGTTCGTCTTAAAAAATAAAAATAAAAATATCATACGATCCAGTCACTGCACGATGGGTTATTTACCCAAAGAGAACAAAAATACTAATTCAAAAACACGTATGCCCCCTACGCTTACGACAGCATTATTTACAATAGCCCCAACGTGGGAGCAAGCGAAGTGTCCATTGATAGATGAATGATTAAAGAAGAAATGGTGGGTGCATATAAGTGGTATATATTGGCCATTTAAGAAATTAGATCATTTACATTTACAACAACAGGGACAGACCCAGAGGGCATTTTGCTAAGTGAAATAAGTCAGATAGAGAAAGATAAATACCATATGATTTCATTTATATATAGAATCTAAAAAGCAAAACAAGTGGACAAACAAAAAAAGCAGAAATAGACCCATAAATCTAGAGAGTAAACTGATGGTTGCCTACATGGCGGGGGAGGGGAGAAGTTGGGCAAAATGGGTGAAGGAGAGTGGGAGATCCAGACTTCCAGTTATGGAATGAGTAAGTCACAAGGATGAAAGCTACAACATAGGGAATAGAGTTGACGATACTGTCATCGTGTTGTATGGTGACAGATGGGACCTCCACCACAGCGTAATGTACAGCACACTACGTTGAAACTAACCTAACACTCTGTGTCAACTACACTTCAGTAGAAAAGAAGAAGAAATCAAAAGGAGGGAACCTGGACACAGAGACAGGCAGGCATAGAGGGAGAACCCAGTGAAGACACAGAGAGAGCCATCTACAAGCCAGGAATAGCTGAGGCCCCCCGAAGCCAGGAGAGAGACAAAGAAGAGATTCTCCCTCGCAGCCGTCAGAAGGAACCAATCCTGCCATCATCTTGATCTCAGATATACGGCTTCCAAAATGGGAAGACAGTACATTTCTGGTGTAGGATTAGGAGGATGAAGGATTATGGAGGATTAGGAGAAGAATGGGGAAAATGAAGGGGGGGGAATCAGAGCGGGAGACAAACCATGAGAGACTATGGACTCTGAGAAACAAACTGAGGGTTTTAGAGGGGGACGAGGTAGGGGGATGGGCTAGCCCGGTGATGGGTATCAAGGAGGGCACGGATTGCATGGAGCACTGGGTGTTACATGCAAACAATGAATCATGGAATGTGACATCAAAAACTAATGATGTACTGTACGGTGACTAACATAATAAAAAAATCATAAAAACAAATAAATAAATAAATAAATAAAATCTTGAAATAAAAACGAAAAACCTAAGTGTCTGCCTTCAGCTCAGGTCATGATCCCAAGGTCCTGGGATCGAGCCCTGTATCGGGCTCCCTGCTGAGTAGGGAGTCTGCTTCTCCCTCTGCCCCTCCCCCACAACCTATGTTCTCTCTCACTCTTGCTCTCTCACGAATAAATAAAATCCTGAGTTCCAACAGACAGCATCATGCCCTTTTGATGCCTTCAGGACCTGCATCTTTTCATACACACACACATCTATACACACACAGTCTGTGTTGGGTGTCTCCTCAGAGCCTGAGAATTTGGTGGTGGGGAGGTTTCTTTGGTCACGTGATAACCCAGTAGAGCAAGGTGAAAGCTCTCAACCAGCTGTGCCCCTCACTGATGTCAATGAGAAGATTGTAAAATGAATTCTTAAGTCACTGTTGAGTAGAAGGTCGCTTTGGAAGGACCCCTCACCTTCCTCAAGACTGCTTCCCAAGATGGATTACATTATTCCTAAGATATTTCCCAATCTTATTTGGGACAATGAGTTCCTTGGGACTTAACAACAAGTCCTCCTGAAAAGAGAATTTTGGAAATCTGAGGTCCTTCATATATATATATGTATGTGTATATATATGTATGTATATATGTATGTATATATATATGTGTGTGTGTGTGTGTGTGTATATATATATATTTTTTTTTTTTTTTCCTTGAAAATGGTGCCAAAGGTTTCCTCTACTTCCTACACAGCTGGTGTTGATGGCTCCAGTGGCTTCATCTAAAATTGTGTGCTTTAAATGTTATTGATCTTTGGCCGTATTGGGCCTGTTATAAAGGAGTTCATACTGGGGGCAGAGGGTCCATTTTCATTAGGCAGTACACTGGAATTACCCATGCTTGACATGGCCCTTTGAGCAGCCCATGCGATTATATTAATTACTTCGCTGTTGATATCTTGATGACAAGATTCCAGGGGCAGAATGTCTGGAGCTTGATTAGGTTATAATTCCATTATAAATATATTAGTGAGGTACTTTAAAAAGTAACCTACATAGCATTCTACCTTGTGTCTTTAATTGGTATGATGAGATCAATGCAGCCTTATTCCATTTCAAATTTCTTCGGGTGCTGTTGTTTTGTTTTGTTTTTTCATCCCATTAGGCCATAGCTTCACAACAGATTTTGTGAAATCCTATTACTTACAGAATCTCTAAAATCAATGTTCCTATATATTTTTAAAAATCAAGAAATTCCTAATTATCTGAAAGAGTATCTTCATTTTACATCATTTAGGGGCACGTATATTTTATAAGTTTGTAATTCCAAACATAGAATAGATAATTATTTAAATCCCAGTATTTTGGAGGAAAACAACTTTAATCAGCTCTGTAAATTATGGCATTATGAGTCAGATTGTTTCCTCCGTAACAGTGTAGAAGTTGTAAACTTTTCATCAAGACAGAAACAGAGAGTGTAGTGTAAAACAATAAATCTTGTAACACTGAAAAAAATAAATAAATAAAATTAAAAAAAAAAAGACAGAAACAGAGAGAGAGAGAGTGTGAGTGAGAAATTGAGATAGAGGAAAACTGACCTCTTTTAGCCTGTCTCTTTTCAGGGTGACATTTCAGAGTCAGTCTCTGCTGGGCTGGAGTCCACCTACCTGGCCACACAATCATGTTTGCTCTTGTCAACTCTAGCCCAGATCTGCATCATGGAATGCACACATTTCCTGCTTCATTCATCCATTTGATATGTTATTCATGGTTAGAGTGGTTTCTTTCATAGTAATTGCTTATGGAAGTTGTGCTAAGCCAAGACTTCCCTTCCCTCCTGGTTCTCTCCATCGAAGTCCAGCCCATTTGCCACCCCCCTCCTTCCACCACTTTCCTTCCCTGGCTTCAGAAATCCTGGGAGAGACTGAATGGGAATCTGCATCAGAGTCCCGGGATAGGAGAAACCCCTGTGCCCAAGGATAGGTTAGGTTAGCACCACGGTCAGCAACATGCACATGGGTTGCCTCCTTAATTGCTTAGAGTCTCTACCATGCTTCCTTCAATCAAGACACCACTCAAAAAACATTGGATAAGTAAATGGAGGAAGAATAAGCCAGCAGCAAATTGTGACTTTGTGTTCGTGGGCACAATTATGAGCGTCCGAACAGCCCCAATTCTCTGTTGGCTCTGAAAGTTCAGGCAGCTCCCCTTCCTGTGGCCCTACTTCTCCAGGGGAAGTGAAAAGATCCAAGATAGAGATCAGTCCCTCATCCTGGGCCAGAAATTTCACATATGGTACCTCTGTTCATTCTCAGCACGACTCTACCTTCAGAGAAAAGAACCAAGGCTCAAAGGGGTTAAATACTTTCCTAAAGCCACCCAGCAAGCAAGCGGCAGAGCCAGGACTCAGCCCAGAGCCACCTGCTTCCAAAGTCCATGTCCCTCCCTCCCATCACCCATGTTACTAGAGAGGGAAATATAGTGTGTGTGTACCAGTGACAGAGAGCCCGACAAATGAATTACCAGTACAATTTACAACACTTTGCATTAAGTCATCTTGTATGCTTTTATTACATATCCAAAAATAAAATTAATCAGAAAGAGTTTTATTTGTTCAGTATTTCACTTTCAGTTATGGTTTGTTTCCTCCCTCCCACCCTTTCTTCCTCCTTCCTTCCTTCCTTCCTTCCTTCCTTCCTTCCTTCCTTCCTTCCTTCCTTCCTTCCTTCCTTCTTTCTTCCCCGGTCAAATTTTTACTAATTGTAATTAACGGTAAAGAAATCAGGCTTTACTCTGCCTATTTAGGAGATGCAGTCCCTGGTTCATTAAAAAAAGTCTTTAGGACATCTAGTCTCGATTGGTTAAGCGTCTGTCTTCAGCTGAGGTCATGATATCAAGGGTCCTGGGATCGAGTCCCATGTCAGGCTCCCTGCTTAGCCTGGAGTCTGCTTCCCTCTCTCCCTCTACTACTCCCCCAGTTAATGCTCTCTCTCTCTCTCTCTATCTCTGTGTTGAAAAAATAAATTCCTTAAAAAAAAAAAAAAGAAAAGTCTTCTTCACCAAAGAATGAGAGCTTCCAAAGATAGAAGAAATTATAGAATTAGGAAGTCACCATTTTGCAACTTCCTATGAAAAAATTGATTCAGGTAAGAGCCATCAATGAATGCTACAAGCATTGAGTAGAAGGTTGTGGGGAGTGGGATCTTTGGTCATTACCAAAGCACTGCCCCAAAAGTGACTTGTCAATTTCAGGAGAACAATTACTATCACAAAGGCAAGTACCGGTGGCTGACAACTCAACCAAGGAAGCAAACTCAACAACAAGCACCCACTAGTGTTGTGCCCCTGACTCAATGCAGCAGGAAGTATCCAGTATCAACTACACAGTATTTTTTCCTGATACGTTTAACCTGCATTTAACCAACACTTTAGACCTGACTTTCAGTGCGCAGGAAATTCAATAGCTAGAATGTGGAGGTAATGACACTACAAGGAAACAGTTAGACTTGTGGGACATTTTACAAGACAAATTGGCCTCGTTTCTTCAGAAAATCAATATGATAATGGAAAGCAGATCGATGTTTGCCTGGAACAAGGACCAGAGAGGTTATGACCGCAGAGGGACACAAAGGATCCTTCTGGGGTGATAGAAATCTGCATTTTGATTGGAGTGACGGTTACATTAGTGTATGCAGTTGTCAAAATTAATGAAGAGTATACTTACAACTGAATTTCTTAGGTTAAGTTACACTTTGATACAGTTGATTTTT
>JAQQSY010001054.1:0-14660 GCA_028646535.1 Procyon lotor | reverse complement strand
TGTGACCTCGGAGGGGTCGCTTGGCTTCCCTATGCCCTTTTCTCCCTCGCGAATGCGCGGGGCTGTTGCAAGTACAGGGCGTCGTGTGCTCCCCCGAGGCGCCCGCGGCGCGCGAGTTTCAGGCTCCCGCCCGGACCCTCTGGAAAGCATGCTCTCCGCTTGGCGTCTGCTGGGTCCCTGCAGAGCCCGGCAGCCCCGGGGGAGGCGTCCCAGGCCCACGTCCCGGCCGCGAGCGGGCGGGAGAGCCCAGCAGCCCGCGTTGTGCGGGGCAGCGCTGCGCCCCGACGTCCCCACCCCTGCGCCCGGCCTCGCGTCCGCGGCGGCCCCGGCCGGACGCGGGCCTCCCGACCCAGGGGAGGGGCCGAGCTCGTGACCGCCACTCTCTCCTCTTCCGGGTCGGGCGGGCTCGGGAGACCCGGGCGAGGGAGACTGCGGGCCGCGATCCCGGACGTGCGCATTTCCGCGCTCTTCCTCGCCGGGAGCCCCCGGAGGCGGAGCCCGCGCTGCAGCCTTACGCGGCCCCTGGGACCGGAGACGCACGCGACCTTGGCTTTCTTCCGCCTCTCACGCTTGTGACCTTTGCCGGCCACCCTCTCTGCGCACAGGCACACAGCCGCGTCCACGCGCGGAGGGGGACCCAGCCTACCCAGAAGCGAGGCGCCGCTAGACCTCAGGCGGCAGTGCTCCGGAAGCACGCTCTTCCCGGCCCCGCCGCAGGCTTGTCCAGCGCGTCCTGCTTCGTGGGGAGGGGATGTCGGTGCGCCGCGTCCCCGGGGTCCCGATGGCGCCTGGCTGCTGCCCCTCCAGCCCCGCGGATCCAGCACCGCGTGCGCACTCCCCCTTTCCCAGCACCCTGGGATCCCCTTCTGGTTCGTGTCGACCCGCGGTCCAGCCTGACCTTGGAGCCCAACACACCCTCGACCTCCTGCGGCGACCGCGCGCGCCTGCCGAGGGGACCCAGGGCCGAGGGACGTCGGGGCCAGGACCCGGGGCGGCCCTTGGAGCTGCGGGGTCTTGAGTGCGGGTGTCGCGGAGCTCGCTCTCTCCCCGTCTCCCCGGCGCTGCTGTCTCCTCCCCAGGGCACCGGGTTTCCCCTCTCAAATGGAGCCTCCTCTCCAGGGAACGGCCTGTGATTTCTTTTTCTTTTCTGGAACTCACGACCCAGAGACCAAGACCTGAGCGGAGATCAGGAGGCAGCCGCTGCGAACGGAACCCCAAGGCGCCCCTGTGATTGATTGATTGATTGATTGATTGATTGATTGAATTTCCAAAGGAAGCAAACCTCGTGAGTCCCTAGGCCCCTCCCCGCCTGGGCTGCACCTCTCCCCGCGGTCCATTTTCCCTTCTTTTCTCTCTTGAGCCCACTCCTGCCGGGCCTGCGACTTCCGATACCCTGACCCACCCGCAGAATGCAGGGACAGCCCTCGGGACCCCTGCCCCGGCTCAGCAGCCCCGCAGCAGCGCTCCACCTTCGCCCCCACCCCTCAGGGCGCTGCAGGGCGGCCCTTTGCCCCCCACTTCTCCATGTCCCCTCCTGAGGGTCCCGTCCTCTGCGACCGTATGCAGCTGTGGCTGTGTGCTCTGGCCATCAGCCCCGGGCTCCCCGGCCCAGGCTCCTGGACCCCAGCGCGGGAGGACGGGCTTTCCCGTGTCAGGGAGTCCAAAACCGATCCGACGCCGCCCTCCGCTGCCCCCAAGGTCGAACAGCCGCTCGGTCCCCGGCCCTCCCTGGCTCAGCGCGGGGCGGCCTGTCCCTGCGGAGGCTCGCACCAAACCCGCAGCCGCCCTCCTAGAAATCGTGTCTGCTGCACGCTCCGGGCCGAAGGACGCCCTCGGCCATCCCCGCCGCGGCCCCTCGTCCCGCGGGACTCCGAACCCGCTGCGCCCCCCCCCCCCCGCGGCCCGTCCCCTTGGGGCCAGGTCTTCCCACGCAGCCGGGACTTCCTACAACCTCTTGTTTACACCGCAGTAACAACATACACACAACGTAAAATTTACCGCTGTGACCTTTCCAAGCGGGCAGTTCAGCGGCTTCGGCCCCACCCCCACCTCCAGAAGCCTCTCTTCCCAAACTGCCCCCAAGAAGCACCAGCTCCCCATCTCTGCCGGCCCCCGGCCCCCGACACCCACCGCCCCCTTCTGTCCCTGTGATCTGACTCCTCCGGGGACCCACAGAAGTGGGGTCACACAGTGTCCTCGGGGGGCCTCCCGCTGGGGGCAGGGGTCAGAATGTCCCTCCTGTTTGAGGCACGGATGGTCACTTATCTGGAGGGGACATCGGGCCGCTCTGCTGGAAGTGATGGCATCGGTCACTGTCGCGCTCCGCTCCCGCCTTCCCAGATCCCGCCGGCCCCAGGGACAGTCCAGGCCTTTCTGTGGCTGGGACCCTGTGACCGTGGGGGAGGGGGGTGCAGAGAACTTTTCACACCAGTGTTTCTCTTTTCCTGGGCCGCGCACCCAGGGCTGGGATTGCCGGGCCACAGCAGGGCTCTAGTTTCCGGAGCAACCTCCCTCCTGCTCGCACAGTGGCTCGCACAGTGGCCGCCCACTTACCTTCCCGCCCCGGTACCCGAGGGTCCCTTTCCTCCACTGCCCGGCCGACACCTGTTGTCTCTCTCCGATGAAGGCCATCCTGACGGGGGGGGGGGGGGGGGGGGGGGGGGGGGGAGGACGGACGTGACTCCTCACTGTGGTCGTGGCTCTTCTTACAAGGACACTAATCCTATCACATTAGGGCCCCTCCTCTATGACTTTATTAAACCTTGATTTTTCTTTTTCCCGGTAAAGGCCCCCCTGCTCCAAATGCAGACACACAGGGGGTTAGGGCTCCAAAATGTAGACTGGAGGGAACACAAAGCCTCCGTCTACTCCGTTCCACTCCCATCCTTCCCAGACCCCTCTACCCTGTCCGACATTTTTAATTCTTAATGATTCTCACCTTCTGACTCACAATATACCTTATTCAATAAGGTGATTTCTCATTGTATCCAGAGTTCCTGGGGGAGGGGAGGAACATCGCCATCGGGGATATCCAGCACTACCTGGAGGCGTTTGGGGTCCCCTGTGGTGCAGGGGAGAGGTGCTACCCGATCTACTGGGTGGAGGTCAAGGGCGCTAGACGTCCGCAGTGCCGGAGAGAGCCCTCACCAAAAATGGCTCGGCCCCTGTTCCCTGTGCGGTTTCGATGAGGGTGAGGGACCCTGATCTGTGCATTCATGGGGGTGCCAGGCCCTGCCTGGCTCTTTGGCTCCCTGCTGTGTCCGCAGCCTCCAGAACTGCAGGGCCTTCAGAAGATGCCAGGAGTGGGGGGAGGGGGGAGGCCCAGGGGCGGGGGCGCCCCAGCTGGGGCAGGAAAGTGGCCTGGGCAGGAGCAGGGAAGTGCCGGCCACACGCCCAAGCCCGAGGGGGACCTTCTGGATCTGAGCTCGCACAAAGGGGCACATGCTCAGGGGCCACCACGGCCAGTGGGAGACTGGGGCCAGATGGTGGGAGAGACAGCCTCCTGGGTGACCCGGTGTAGTCAGACTCCGCGGGAGGGAGGAGCTGTGGCCCTGCGGAGGGCCGCCTTGAGAGATGAGGGAGCAAAGGGGTGCAGGGAGGACCCTGGGGGGAGATTCACGGCCTAAATTGTGCGCGAGAGACGTGGGCTCCCCAGGCCTGGCTTCAGAGCCCTCGCAGGCTGGAGACTGAATGTGGGCGTTGCCCCAGCAGGGTGGCCTCTACCGTGAGACCAGGAAGCTGTGCAAATGGACTTTTTTTTCATTTAAGTTCAATTACGACGTAACGTGTAATGTATTACTGGTCTCAGAGGTAGAGGTCAGCGAGCCATCAGTCTTACGTAACACTCAGTGCCCGCTAGTCACAGCCCTCAACGTCCATCACCCAGTGACCCCAGGCCCCCGACTCCCTCCCCCGCAGCAACCCTCAGTTTGTTTCCCACGATTAAGTCTCTTATAGTTTGTCTCCCTCTCTGGTTTCATCTTGTTTTATTTTATCCTCTCTTCCCTGATGATCGTCTGCTTTGTTTCTTAAATTCCACGTATGAGTGAGATCATATAATAATTGTCTTTGATTTATTTCACTTAGCACAATACCCTGTAGTTCCATCCACATCGTTGCAAATGGCAAGATTTCATCCTTTTGATGGCTGCGTAATATTCCATTGTATGTTTACTCCACGTCTTCTTTATCCATTCATCTGGCGATGGACATCTGCACTCCTTCCATAGTTGTGCTATTGGCATGTGCCCCTTTGGATGCCTACATCTTTATCTTTGGGTAAATACCCAGTAGCACAATCACTGAGTCATAGTGTACCTCTATTTTCAACTTTTTGAGTAACCTCCACGCAGTTTTCCAGACTGGCTTGCATTCCCACCAACAGTGTAGGAGGGTTCCCCTTTCTTCGCATCCTCACCAACACCTGTCATTTCCTGACTTGTTAATTTTAGCCATTCTGACTGATGTGAGGTGGGATCTCACTGTGGTTTTGTTTTTTGGGTTTTGTTTTTTAATGCAATTGATTTTTTTTTAAGATTTTATTTATTTATTTATTTATTTATTTATTTATTGGATAAAGAGAGACACAGCTAGAGAGGGAACACAAGCAGGGGGAGTGGGAGAGGGAGAAGCAGGCTTCCTGCTGAGCAGGGAGCCTGATGTGGGGCTCCATCCCAGGACCCTGGGATCATGACCTGAGCCGAAGGCGGATGCTTAACAACTGAACCACCCAGGTACCCTTCACTGTGGTTTTGATTTGTATCTCCCTGATGACAAGTGATGTTGAGCATTTTTTCATGTGTCAGTTTGCCATTTGTGTGTCTTCTTTGGAGAAATGTCTGTTGATGTCTTCTGCCCATTTCTTGGTTGGATTATTTGTTCTGGGTGCTGAGTTTGAGAAGTTCCTTAGAGATTTTGGATACTAGCCCTTTGTCAGGTAAAACGTTTGCGGATATCTTCTCCCATTCTGGCATTGTCTTTGGTTTTGTTGACTGTTTCCTTTGCTCTGCAAAAGCTTTTCAACTTGATCAAGTCCCAATAGTTCATTTTGCCTTTGTTTCCCTTGCCTTTGGAGATGTGACTAGTAAGAAGTTACTGCCTGTGTTTTCCTCTAGCATTTTGATGGATTCCTGTCTCATATTTAGGTCTTTCATCCATTTTGAGTCTATTTTGTGTGCGGTGTAAGGAAATGGTCCGGTTTCATCCTTCTGCGTGCGGCTGTCCAGTTTTCCCAGCACTACTTGTTGAAGAGACTGTCTTTTTTTCCATTGGACATTCTTTCCTGCTTTGTTGAAGATCAGTTGGCCATAGAGTTGGGGGTCCATTTCTGGTTCTTTATTCTGTTCCATTGATCTGTGTGTCTGTTTTTGTGCTGGTACCACACTGTCTTGATGATAAGCTTTGTAGTAGAGCTTTAAGTCCAGAATTGTGATGCTCCCAGCTTTGGTTTTCTTTTTCAACATTCCTTTGGTTGTTTGGGGTCTTTTCTGGTTCCAAAGAAATTTTATGATTTTAGGATTTAGGATTTCTTGTTCCAGTTCTGTGGGAAAAAAAAGTTGATGGTATTTTGATAGGCATTGAAGTGAATGTGTAGATTGCTCCAGTTTCATACACACTATGAAATAGTGTCTCCAGTTTCATAGACACCACATAGAAACTGGAACATAAACTGCTCCGGTTTCAAAGACACTTTAATAATATTTGTTCTTCCGATCTGTGCGCATGGAACATTTTTCCATTTCTTTGTGTCTTCCTCAATTTCTTTCATGAGCGTTCTATAGTTTTCTGAGTACAGATCCTTTCCCTCTTTGGTTAGGTTTATCCCGGTATCTTATGGTTTTCGGTGCAGTTGTAAATGGGATCTGCTCCTTAATTTCTCTTTCTTCTGTCTCATTGTTAGTGTATAGAAATGTGACTGATTTCTGTGCATTGATTTTATATCCTGCCACTTTGCTGAATTCCTGTATGAGTTTTAGCAATTTGGGGGTGGAGACTTTGGGGTTTTCCACACACAGTATCATGTCATCTGTGAAGTGTGAGAGTTTGACTTCTTCTTTGCTGATTCAGAGGCTTTTTATTTCTTCTTGTTGTCTGATTGCTGAGGCTAGGCCTTCTAGGACTATGTTGAACAATAATGGTGAGAGTGGGCATTCCTGTCGTGTTCCTGGCCTTAGTAGGAAAGCTCTCGGTTTTTCCCCATTGAGAATGATATTTGCTGTGGGTTTTTTATAGATGGCTTTTATCATATTGAGGTATGTTCCTTTATCCCGACCTGTGGAGAGTTTTAATCAAGAAAGGATGCCGTACTTTGTCAAATGCTTTTTCTGCATCTACTGAGAGGCTCATATTGTTCTTGTCCTTTCTTTTATTAATGTGATGTATCACGTTGATTGATTTGCAAATGTTGAACCACCTTTGCAGCCCAGGAATAAATCCCAGTTGGTCATTGTGAATGATCCTTTTAATGTACTGTTGGATCCTATTGGCTAGTATCTTGGTGAAAATTTTGGCACCCATGTTCATCAGAGATACTGGTCTGTAATTTTTCTTTTTGATGGGGTTTTGTCTGGTTTTGGGATCAAGGTAATGCTGGCCTCATAGAATGAGTTTGGATGTTTTCTTTCCATTTCTATTTTTTTGAAACAGCTTCAGAAGAATAGGTATTATTTCTTCTTTAAATGTGTGGTAGAATTCCCCTGGGAAGCCATCTGGCCCTGGGCTCTTATTTGGGAGATTTTTGATGACTGCTTCAATTTCCTTGCTGGTTATGGATCTGTTCAGGTTTTCTATTTCTTCCTGGTTCAGTTTTGTTAGCTTGTATGTCTCTAGGAATGCATCCATTTCTTCCAGATTGCCTAATTTATTGGCATATAGTTGCTCACAATATGTTCTTATAGTTGTTTGTATTTCATCAGTGTTGGTTGTGATCTCTCCTCTTTCATTCATGATTTTATTTATTTGGGTCATTTCTCTTTTCTTTCCAATAGGTCTGGCTAAAGGTTTATCAATCTTTTTTTTTTTTTTTTAAGATTTTATTTATTTATTTGCCAAAGAGAGAGAGAAGAAGCAAGGGGAGCAGCAGGCAGAGGGAGAAGCAGGCTCCCCACTGACCAAGGAGCCCAATATGGGACTTGATCCCAGGACCATGGGATCATGACCTGAGCTGAAGGCAGACACTTAACCAATTGAGGCATCCCGGGTTTATTGATCTTATTCTTTCAAAGAACCAGCTCCTAGTTTCATTGACCTGTTCTACTATTCTTTTGGTTTCTGTTTCATTGATTTCTGCTCTGATCTTTATTATTTCTCTTCTCCTGCTGGGTTTAGGCTTTATTTGCTGTTCTTTCTCTAGCTCCTTTAGGTGTAAGTTTAGGATGTGTATTTCAGATCTTCCTTGTTTCTTGAGAAAGACTAGTATTGCTATATACTTCCCTCTTAGAACCACCTTTCCTGCATCCCGAAGGGTTTGAACAGTTGTGTTTTCATTTTCATTTATTTCCATGAGTTTTTTAAATTCTTTGTTAATTTCCTCGTTGACTCATTCATTCTTTAGTAGGATGCTTTTTAGCCTCCATATATTTAAACTCTTTCCAAATTTCCTCTCGTGATTGAGTTCCAGTTTCAAAGCACTGTGGTCTGAAAATAGGCAAAGAATGATCCCAATCTTTTGGTACTGGTTGAGACCTGATTTGTGACCCAGGATGTGGTCTCTTCTGTAGAATGTTCCATGTGCAAGTAAGAAGAATGTGTATTCTGTTGCTTTGGGATGGGATGGTCTGAGTATATCTGTGAAGTCTATCTGGTCCAGTGTGTCATTCAAAGCCCTTTTCTTTTTAAAGATTTTATTTATTTGTTTGTTTGTTTGTTTGTTTTTTATTTTTTATTTATTTGACACAGAGAGAGAGAGAGAGGGAACGCAAGCAGGGGGAGTGAGAGAAGGAGAAGCAGGCTTCCTGCTGAGCAGGGAGCCCGATGCGGGAGTTGATCCCAGGAACCTGGGATCATGACCTGAGCCGAAGGCAGATGCTCAATGACTAAGCCACCAGGTGCCCCCAAAGCCCTTATTTCCTTGTTTATCATCTGCTTAGATGATCTGTCCATTTCAATGAGAAGAATGTTAACGTCTACTACTGTTATTGTGTTATTGTCTGTTTGTTTCTTTGATTTTGTTATTAATTGGCTTATATAATTGGCTGCTCCCATGTTAGGGGCATAAATATTTACAATTGTTAGATATTCTTGTTGGATAGACCCTCTAATTATGATATAGTGTCCTTCTTCATCTCTTATTATAGTCTTTGGTTTAAAATCTGATTTGTCAGATATGAGGATTGCCATCCCAACTTTCTTTTGATGTCCATTAGCATGATAAATGGTTTTCCACCCCCTCACTTTAAATCTGGAGTTGTCTTTGAGTCTAAAATTCCAGACAGCATACTGATGGATCTTGTTGTTTTTTTTTAACCCAATCTGATACCATGTGTCTTTTGATTGGGGCATTTAGACCATTTACATGCAGAGTAACTACTAAAAGATAAGAATTTAGTGCCATTGTATTACCTGTGAAGTGACTGATACTTTATATTGTCTCTGTTCCTTTCTGGTCTATGTTACTTTTGGGGTCTCTCTTTGCTTAGAGGACCCATTTTAATATTTCATGTAGGGCTGGTTTGGTGATCACAAATTCTTTTAGTTGTTTTTTTTGTTTGTTTTTGTTTTTGTATTTTTGTCCTGGAAGCTTTTTTTTTTAAGATTTTATTTATTTGACAGAGAGAGATCACAAGTAGGCAGAGAGGCAGGCAGAGAGGCAGGCAGAGAGAGAGGGGGAAAGAAGCAGGCTCCCGCTGAGCAGAGAACCTGATGTGGGGCTCGATCCCAGGACCCTGAGATCATGACCTGAGCTGAAGGCAGAGGCTTTAACCCACTGAGCCACCCAGGTGCCCCGTCCTGGAAGCTTTTTAATCACTCCTTCTATTTTGAATGACACCTAGCCAGATCAGGTATTCTTGGCTGAATATTTTTCTCACTTATCACCCTGAATATATCATGCCAGTCCTTTCTGGACTGCCAGGTCTCTGTGGGTAGGTCTGCTGCCCATGTAATGTTTCTGCCCTTGTAGGTTACAGACCTTTTGTCCTGAGCTGCTTTCAGGATTTTCTCTTTGTCTCTGATTCACAAGTTTCACTATTATATGTTAGGGTGTTGACCTATTTTTATTGATTTTGAGGGGGTTCTCTCTGCCTCCTGGACTTGAATGCCTATTTCCTTCCCTAAATTAGGCAAGTTCTCCACTATAATTTTCTCCAATATACCTTGTGCCCCCCGCTTTTTTCTTCTTCTGGAATCCCAATTCTAATATTGTTTCTCTTTATGGTGCCACTTATCTCTCAAATTCTCCCCTCATGATCCAATCAATAGTTGTTTATCTCTCTTTTCCTCAGCTTCTTTATTCTCCATCATTTGGCCTTCTAGATCACTAATTCTCTCTTCTGCCTCATCTTTCCTAGCAGGTAGAGCCTCTATTGTTTTTATTGCACCTCATTAATAGCCTTTTTAATTTTGACTTGATTAGATTTTGTTCTTTTATTTCTCCAGAAAGAGATTCTCTAGTGTCTTCTATGCTTTTTTCAAGCCCAGCTAGTATCCTTATAATCGTTACTCTGAACTCTAGTTCTGACATCTTACTTATGTCCATACTGATCGGATCCCTGGTGGTCAGTCTCTTTTTTGAGGTAAGTTTTTTCATCTTGTCATTTTGTCCAGAGAAGAATAAATGAACAAGAGAACAAAATGCTAAAATGGCAACAATGAGCCCAGAGAAATATACATTAAACAAGTCAAAAGACACCCGAAACTGATTTCAAAAATAATAAAAAAATTTTAAAAAGAGAATATAATTATACAGGTGAACAGAATAGAGCAATACACTGGATCTGGTGTGTATTTGGTCTGTTTGTTAGAAAACTAGATCCCAAAATTGTAAAGAAAGAAAAACTTATATGCCTACAAAAATAAAATTAACTACAATGAAAGGACAAACTGTAACTGTAAAAATGAAAAGGAGAATTTTTGAAGAGAGTTGATAAAATAAGAAATTGGTTGAAAAGGGAAGGAGAACAAAGTTAAAATTGAAAGACTAAAGAATCATGGGGGGGGAACCATGAATTCTCTGTGCTGTATTCCCCAAGTGCTGGAGTTTTGCAGTTCTCAATGATTGGTAAACTTGGTCTTGGCTGGGTGTTCCCTTCCTGGTAGCCCACTTACGGAGGCCCCGCCCCGCCCCCACCATCTATCTTCCCGTTTATTACTTGGGATTCACTTCTCTGCACCTCCTCCCTTGCAGAAAGTGGTCACTTTCCATTGGTAGGGTTGTACCTATTCTTATCTTCAATCTCTGGTTGAGTTCATAGGTGTTCAGAATGATTTGGTAGCTATCTAGCTGAATTCCTGGGACCAGATGAAACTAAGGTCTCCTACTCCTCCACCATCTTGGACTCTCCCTCAAAATGAATATTTATTTTTAAAGTAATCTCTATACCCAATGTGGGACTTGAACTCAGGACCCTGAGATCAAGAGTCGCATGCTCAACTGACTGGGCCAGCCAGGTGCCTCTGGGAATGAATCTTTGATGCCCTCCACCGTGACACCCAGAGCCCTCAACAACTCCATACTCTCTCTGGCCGCCACCACTTTGTGACCAGGGTGTGGGTCTGGACACATCTGAACACTGCTATTAGGAACCTCAAAGAGGCTGCATCAGCTGCTTTGTGCTTGCCTTGGGCTCTGTTTGGGATCTCGTCCCAGGGACCCTTTCCTTCCAGACCAGATGCACCCATGGGCCCCCCGGGAGTCAGCATGCCCTCATCCCACACCCCTACCTTCAGCTTCCCAGAAGGGAGGACCAAGGTGGAGAGGTAGAGCCATGAGAGTCATGCATGCACAAAGGATGTGGGAGAAAAGGAAGAGACAAGGATGGTATCAAGTTTGGCCTGAGG
Source organism: Procyon lotor (assembly GCA_028646535.1). NCBI lineage: Eukaryota > Metazoa > Chordata > Mammalia > Carnivora > Procyonidae > Procyon > Procyon lotor. Next base: position 3,665 of record JAQQSY010001054.1, on the reverse strand, counting down.
GAGACCGGGAGGCGTGAGTCCAAGGTGCAGAGGATCAGGCCAGGTTAAGTCAGCTGCAGCTTTAATAGTTGGGCAAGGCTGGGAGGATAGAAGTGGGAGCCAGGGCTTTGTGCCCAGTTCTGTCCTTGCCCACAGGCCCGGAGTGAGCTGTTTTCATACTGAGAGAGAAAGGAAGAGAAGACCGACCTCTGAGAGGCTATGACACAAGGGCTTGTTCCAGTGTGGAATTGCAACCAACTTTTATACCAATTAATGGGCTAAGAAAATTCAAGCAATAGCAATGAAATTACTCTTTTATTCTTTCAATATTTTATTTAAATTCAAGTTAACTAACATATAGTGTATTATTAGTGTTGGGGGTAGAACTTAGTGATTCAATACTTGCATATATCACCCAGGGCTCATCACCACACACGCCCTCCTTCATGCCCGTCACCCATTTACCCCATCCCCCCACCTCCCCTCCTGCAACCTACAGTTCGTTTCCTAGAGTTAAGAGAGTCTTAAATATTTGAAATTATTTGAAAATGATTTAAAATGGTTTTGAAATTATTTTAAAATATCTCTGCTTGTGGCAATCGGCAGAAGTAAATTCAAATGATCTGAGGGAAAAAGTATCTTCATCACAGGCCTTGGAAAAACCTAACCAACAATTTTTCAAGGGCAATGAGCAGTACATGGTAAAGCAGATCAAGTGCATAAGGAAGCAAAGCACTGTGTGGGGGGGGGGAAATGACCACAGATCATGAGAAACACAAAAATCATCAGACATAGGTTTTAAAGTAGCTATACGTAATATATATATTTTAAAAAGAAACTTGACTATATCAGGAAATAGGGAACAGGAAAGGTGACAGACAGAATTTGGAAAAAACCAAATAGGAATTCTAGAGCTTAAAAGTGCAATCCCAAAAACTCGGTTAGGAGACTTGGCTGCATATTAAACACAGCCAAAAGGAGTATTAATGAAGTGAAAGATAGATTAATAAAATGCCCAGAGTTAAGAACATAACAGATTGGACGATTCTTGGAAGATGTCACAGCAAGAAATACCCAGAACTCCATCCCCCACCTGGACAACAGTTGCAGGGGCAGAATCTGTGTAATGTATGGTAAATTATGGTTAATTTAGATCCATTTCAGCTCTCAGCACAGTAGCAACTACCCCAACCCAGCCTCCTCACAGCACAGAGCTGTGTGTGGGCTTCTGGGGCAACTGGCACACAGTGTACAGGAGCCTGGGTGGACAGAAAGGGCCCTGTTCTCCAAACACCAGCGATCTGTGCTTTTGATCACACAGGGGCAGACACAGAGGTGGGTGGCCATTGTTGCAAGCACCTTCCCATCCAGCTCAAGTGCCTTTCAGGGGGTTAAAAGGCTGGAGCCCTTTTTCTCCCCATTCATTTTATCTTCCTTTTCCTCCCTCCTTTTGGGAGCCAGATATTAAAGATAAAGGCATTAAAAAACAACCACCTGTAAGGGGAAAATTAGAAAGTGACCATGTATGTCCAGGGAAAGGCTCAGAAAAGAACTGAGAAGACCTTTAGTTACACCTCAGCCTGATCCTTACCCCAGAGACAACCCACAGCAGCTAAAAAATAAAAAAATAATAATAATCAAAAGGAATAACACAAACTTGCAAATGCTGGGAAAAGGGGGGAACATCTGATTTTCAGAGTTATCACATTATTATATCCCAAATCCAGTTTTCAACAAAAAATCTCAAGGCATACAAAAACAGGAAAGCATCCCATTCAAAGAGATTAAAAAAAAAAAAATCAACAGAAACTGTCATTGAAAAAGACCCAATGGCAGAGGTAATAGACAAAAACCTTAAAACAACTATCTCACAGATGCTCAAAGAGGGGTGCCTGGCTGGTATATGACTCTTGATCTTGGAGTTGTGTGTTTGAACCCCACACTGGGTGCAGATATTACTTAACACAATAAAATCTTAAAAGGAAAAAAAAAAGATACTCAAGGAACTGAAAGAGGATGTAGAGAAAGTCAAGAAAGCTATGTGTGAACAAAATGAAATATCAATAAAGGGACAGAAAAATGCATAAAAGAAACTAACAAGAAGTGCTGGAGCTGAAAAGCACAGTAACTGACATGAGAAATTCACTAGAGATTCCACAGCAGATCAGAGCAGACGGAAGAAAGAATCTGTGAACTTGAAGAGAGAACAACAGAATTATTGAGTCTGAGGAACAGATGGAAAAAAGACTGAAGAAAAGTGGACAGAGCTCAGAGGACCATGGGACTATCAAACAGGCGAGCATACTCATTGTGGGGGTCCAGAGGGAAGAGAGAGAGAGAAAGTAGCCAGAGAGACTATTTGGAGAAATAATGGCTGAAAGTTTCCCAAATCTGATGAAACATATAAATACAAATATATAAGATGCTCAATGAACTCCAAATAATATGTACTCAAAGAGCTCAACACTGAGACATATAATCAAACTTTTGAAAGCCAAAGATAATCTTTTTTTTTTCCAAAAGATCTTATTTATTTATTTGTCAGAGAGAGAGCAAGCACAAGTAGGGGGAGTGTCAGGCAGAGGGAGGGCAGGCTCTCCCTGCTTGAACCCTCTGTGGGATGAACCCAATGTGGGGCTCAATCTCAGGACCGTCATGACCTGAGCCAAAGGCAGATGCTTACCCAACTGAGCCACCCAGGTGCCCCATAAACAGAGAATCTTGAAAGATTATATGAACTCATCACATATAAGGGATGCTCGATGAGTTCAGTGAGCAGATTTCTCATCAGAAACTTTAGAGGCCAGCAGATAGTGGGCCAATATTTTCAAAGTGCTAAAAGAAAAAGAAAAAAAAAACTTGTCAGCCAAGCATCCTGCATCCTGCAAAACTGTCCTTCAAGGGTGAGGGAGAGACTGAGATATTCCCAGATAAAGAAAAGCTAATGGGGATGTGATCACTGCACCTGCCCTGGAGGAAATGGTGCCAGAGTCTGCAGGGTGAAATGAAAGGACACTAGACAGTGTCTCAAAGCCACATGGAGAACTAAATATCAAGATTTATTTAAATAAATCTCAGGAAAGGTGACTATGTGGGCACTTCCATAAGCTATTTTTTATTATGTTCAATTAGCCAACATATGATACTATATAAGCTATTGTAAAAATGGTTTGTAACTCCACATTTATTTTCTGCGTAATTTAAGAGATGAATGCATTTAAGATCATTAGTAGCTTATGTTTGGAGCTCACGATGTGTACAGATGTAATTCTGTGGCATCGACACCTGAAAGGGGTGGGGCCAGAGCCGTACCAGAGTTGAGGTTTCGTTGTTGAGGTTAAGCTGTTCTCAAGCAAAGTGAGCACGTTGTAACCTTATTTCCATGGTAACCATAGAGAAATAGCTATAGAATACACACGAAAGGAAATGAGAAAGGAACTTAAATGATCCACTGCAAAGAAGACAGTAATGCCAGAAATGAGAGACAAAAAAGATCTATAATCCACATAGAAAACAGCACAATGATGGAAGTAAGTCTCTCCTTATCTGTAATTACTTACATGTAAATGGGTTAAACTCTCCAATCAAAAGACAGAGACTGGCAGAATGGACACAAACACAAGATCCAGCCATAGGTTGTCTACGAGAGACTCACCTGAGATCCAAAGACACAGATAGATTGAAGC
>JAQQSY010001053.1:0-14660 GCA_028646535.1 Procyon lotor | reverse complement strand
AGGAGGCACGATTCAAGGCCTTTAATACCTGCATTGCTCACATCTGTGTCTTCCTACAGTTCTACCTCCTTGCCTTCTTCTCCTTCTTCACACATAGGTTTGGTGCTCACATACCAACGTATGTTCATATCCTCTTATCAAACCTGTACCTGTTAGCCCCTCCTTTCCTCAACCCTATAGTCTATGGTGTGAAGACCAAACAAATACGTGACCATGTCTTGAAAATATTGTTTTCCAAAACAACTCTTAATCACTAGCAGCTACTTTTACAGGCATTTTAGGTTAATTTAGAGTAGCAATATGAACATGGTAAAACTTAAATCTTCTCTAAATATGTATATTCCAAAAAAATATCTTTCACTCTCAGATGCTTATAACTGAAGGAGGTTTAAAAAAAATCATGAAGGGCACCTGAGTGGCTCAGTCAGTTGAGCAGCTGCCTTCAGCTCAGGTCATGATCCCAGAATCCTGAGATCAAGCCCCACATCAGGCTCTCTGCTCAGCAGGCAGCCTGCTTCCCTCTCTCTCTCTGCCTGCCTCTCTGCCTGCTTGTGCTCCCTATCTCTTTGTCAGATAAATAAAAAAAAAAAAAAAAAAAAAAACTTAAAAAATCATGAAATACCTAAGAACTTTGGTTTGCCACTTATATAAAGAACAAATATCTCTTATGCTGACATTTCAAGCTGTTCTAGTTTTTCTTCTGTTTTTGTCTGTCTCTTTAAACCTAGAAGTTCCTCTCTGGCAACAGATCTACACAGAAATAAAATGTGAGAAAACATCACTTGATCATAACTTCCAAGGACCATGGCACACCTCAGTATTCTTTAACTGCTAACCCAAGACATAGGTACAATTCTGGCTATGTCTCATTTTCAATATCAAAGCACCCAAATATGTGTAGTAAATGTTAACACAACTGAAGAGCTAAGTAGACAGCAACACAAAAATAGTAGGGAAGTTCAGTACCCTACTTCCAACAATGGATAGAACATGCAGGCAGAAGGTCAGTTAGAAACTGGGGACTTGAACACTATGCACCAAAGGGGCTTAACATTCAAATACAGAATATTTCCCCAACAACATCAATACACATGCTTCACTAGTGTACAAGAAACCTTTTCTATGATAGATCATATTTATGATCACAGAGGATGTCTTAAATATTTAAGAAGATTGAAATAATATTGAGTATCTTTCCTGATTATAAGATAATGAAAGTGGAAATCAATAGAAGAAAATCTTAAGAAGAATATTCATAAATATATATAAATTAAACAACAACTCTTGACTCACATTGCAGTTGAAATGACACTCAGTAGTGCAATTCTTGTAAACCTGAAGAATTGATGGCTCATGGCTTAGAGAAGAAACACAACAGATAATTAAAAAATCTCTTAAGAATAACAAACAAAATGGGAGAAGATATTTGCAAATGACATATCAAATAAAAAGCTAGGGTCCAAAATCTATAAAGAACTTATCAAACTCAACACTCAAAGTATAAAAAAATCCAATCCAGAAATGAGCAGAAGACATGAACAGACCTTTCCCCAAAGAAGACATCCAAATGGCCAACAGACACACGAAAAAGTTTTCAACATCAGTTGGCAACAGAGAAATACAAATCAAAACCACAATGAGATACCACCACACACCAGTCTGAATAGCAAAGATTAACAAGGCCGGAAATGGCAGATGTTAATGAGGATATAGAGAAAGGAGAACACACCTACACTGTTGGTGGGAATGCAAGTTAGTGCAGCCACTCTGGAAAACAGTATGAAAGTTCTTCAAAAAATTGAAATTAGAGGTATCTTATGACCCAGAAATTGCACTATTGGGTATTTACTCCAAAGATACAAATGTAGTGATCGAAAAGGGCACATGCACTCCTATGTTTACAGCAGCAATGTCCACAATAGCCAAACTATGGAAAGAGACCAGATGTCCATTGACAGATGAATGGATAAAGAAGATATATATATATATATATATATATATATATATATATATATATGCACACACACACACACACACACACTCACACACACAACCATCAATAAATGAAATCTTGTCATTTGTAACGATGTGAATGGAATTAGAGGGTATTAAGCAAAGTGAAATAAGTCAATCAAAGAAAGATAATTATCATATGATATCACTGATATACGGAATTTAAGAAACAAGGCAGAGGATCATAGGAGAAAAGAGGGGGAAAAATGAAACAAGATGAAACCAGAGAGGGAGACAAACCATAGGAGACTCTTAATGTTAGGAAATAAACTGAGGTTTTCTGGAGTGGTGGGGGCATGGGGTGTCTGGATGATGGATATTGGGGAGAGTATGAGTTGTGGTGAGTGCTGGGTGTTGTGTAAGACTGATGAATCACAGACATGGACCCCTAAAACAAATAATACATTGTTTATTAATTTAAAAAGAATAATGAAATGAAAACACATCAAACTGAAAACCTATGGGATGCAACAAAATTAGTACTAAGTTGGAATTTAATAAGAATAAATGTCTACATTCAAAAGACAAAAGAATTCAAATAAATAATCTAACTTTACACCAAAGAACTAGTAAAAGAACAAACTAAATCAAAATTAACGGAAGTGAAAGATTAGAGCAGAAATAAACATAACAGAGAATGGAAAAATAATGGGGGAAGAAACAACAGAAAACTTTCATTAAACCCAGAAAGAGAGATAAGAGAGATAAGACTGAAATAAGTACATCATAAGTAAAAGAGGAGACATTACAACTGAGAGCACATGAAAAAACCAACCAAACAAACAAACAAAAAACCCAAAAACTTAAGAGACTGATGAAAGGCAGTATGCCCACAAATTGGATAAGCTGCAGAATAGGGTTGATTTTTCTTTTTTTAAGCCACACACACAAAAAAAGTCATAGGAGTCATTTCCCTTGAAGAAAGGATGACTGCAAAGGAGACTGTTAAGGTCTAGGGAGGGGTGGTTCATTCTAGGTTATAAGTAAGCTTTCAGTCCTCATTCAGGGGCTTCATGATTTATGTCTACCTCATAACAATTATTTAAGCTGGACAACATATGATTTTTGTTTGTGTGTTAGAATTTGGTAAAAGATTTTTAAAATAAGTAAATAATTTCTCAGTAACAACACAAAGCAAAACAAAAAGAAGAAAAAGATATAATACTCACTACACATGAAATGATCCTGAAGAGATGTTAATATGAAATGCACTGGGGAATTCTGGAACGGATTCTGGGCAAGAAAAAATTTACCTTGGAAAAGTCTTCTTTGGATTATTGTCTAAATGTGAACATGGACTTCAGATTAAGTGATAGTATCATTTCAGCATTAAGTGCCCTGATCTTGATTATAATATAATACTTATGTAGTAGACTATCCACGTCCTTGGTCAAGAACATAGAATAATTTAGGAGTATCCATATCTACAAGGCACTCATAAACAGTACACAAAGAAATTATCTATCTATCAAATCACAAAGCAAAATGGGGCCAAATAGAAATGATATCAGAAACTGGGTAAATGTTATAAGGGATTTTCTCGAGTGATTCTTGCATAATTCTGTACATTTCAAATTATATCAATCTAAAGCTTTTCAAAAAACACCTTTATTGAAAATTTTCTTAATTTAGGAAAGGGTGCAACACCCACTTACTTGTCCATTCCAGAAATATAATCATTGCTTCTGTTGTTGGGCTCTACTGTAGACATACTCCATCACCAGTCCTAGAGATTGTGTGTTAAGTAACTCCAAAATATAATCTTTCTTTTATATCAGTACTTATTCCCATTTTTATCTTTCATAAAATCTTAGGAGAAGTAAAATATTTTTTCATGATACCTTTATTGGCATTTCTTTTATATCTATTACTTCTGAAAGTTATGAAAATCAACTTTCTAAATTTGAAAAGTAGTCTGTCATCTCGTATGTTATATAAAAATCATGTTCAAGTTGCTTTAATTTTCTTCTTTTTAATAGAAAATAAGCTGCCTGATGCATCTGTAGATGCTTCTATTGTGTATGCTAACATGTATACATTTTTGCTAGCCAAGCTGCTATTCAGCTTTTAGAATTTAATAAGGAATGTCCTTTCAATAAGTAACATTGATCATTTCTTTCTCTTGTTTTCTATAACCCATCTAAAGCTTTCACAGCAGATATCATATTCCCTTCCCCCTCCATTTCTTCTTTATGCAACTCCTTCTTCCTTGTAGACTGTGTGAAATTTCTCTGTGGTCATAACCTGGATAACACACAACACATTTTAGTGATAAATGTATATTGAATGAAGGAATTAGAGAATAAATACACATTACTTTTTTAACCAAAACTCATATGATAAATAAGCATTAAGTCTCACAATAGCATTATTTCCAAATTTTTCAGTTAGAAGGACAAGTAGAGGAAGAGGTGTTCCAAACTCAAATAAGTTATTAACATTGTATTTTATTAACTACTTCAAATAACTTAATCACATCAATATTTTACAATATTGCTGTCAGTAAAATAGCTCTATATCCTAATTTTAAGTTTAAAGATCTCAATAATTAAAGTTATGTATTTATTTCACAAAAGCTTTATACAGTGTACCATACCAAGTAATTTTATAGAAGATCTCTTATCCACAGAGCAAATTTATGAAGGTAGAGATATGGAAACAGAGACATGGAGAAGCCCAGTATAATGTCCCCAATACAGAGTTTATCAGTAGCAGAATCTGGGTGCAAAACTCGGCAGTCCAATTCAAAACTAATTTTAACCAACTATATAATGAATGGTCTCATAACTGAAAAATAAAAACCATTTAACTTGAAATGTGAAGGATATGAGACAATTGTATAAACCAGTTTCTGTTTTGAGACTCAGTGAAAAAAGGGTCAAAAGGATGTTTATTTACATAGATCTCATGGCATTGAAGCATGTCTACTTTTACATGTGCTTTACATGATCTCCAAGTGAGTACAGAAGAAAACAAACTGAACTCATCAAAATATCACTTATGTATATGATTTTGTCTGCCTTTACTTTGTAGGGGAAGAGGAAAGAAGAGAGCAAGGAGAAGAGAGCAAGGTGCCAGTTTCGGAAATAATTTCTGAGACAATAAGTGTGTATGATCCTTAGAGGGCTTCATTCTGAGCTCCTGGGTCCCTGGGGGCTTGCGCTAGTGGCAAGGAAATATCTCAGTCATGTTTAGATCCTCTGCTCCTCCATATTCATTGGGGGAATATTACAGTTGGTGGCCAGCAGTTTTCTTCTACAATCAAGCTCAATAAATTTATGCTGCTGCCTCAGCATGATGCAGACTTTGCTGCAAATTTTGTTAGAGATGAACGCACCAACTTGATCTCAAATAGAAATACAATAGAGGGAGGAAGGCTGTTTTTCAGGGATGGAAGAAAAGCAAGAAAGGCTATCCCATCAATGTCCACATATTTGCAGATGGCCCAGCAACAAATGGATCAGAGTTCATGATGCTGATAATGATAAAGGCTGTTACTGAGGGTGCAAACAGAAAGAGGGGTCATTGCCCAGCACAAGATATGAGGCAATGAGACCAGAATCTCAGGAGGGATGAAGGTGGATGAGAGGTAAGCAATGAGGGATAGTGCTATGAAGACCAATGATGGTCTTCCGGTGTCTAGTAAGAGCAGAACTGGTTCCCAACAACAAAGGGTGAGGAAGTTTCAGTCTCTCCAAGTTTATCCCATACAGTTTATCTACCAGCTTTTCCAAGGATAGGCACACCATCCCACCTCCCCTGTACTCACATATGTCCTCTTCCACCTGCCGTCCCACTACCTGTACCTGTCAGGTAATGCTCCCATGGCAGCTCCTTTTATTGAATAAGTCAGGCAATGTGATTGTTACTAAAGGATTCCTATTCTAATTCTGATTAATGTAGAAAGAAAAAGTTAATGAAACAATCTATGATCTATGAACCTGCAGAATTGAATATTGGGGAGCAAAGTTTTGAAAATCAAGGATTTAGTTGACTAACTGGTCTTTTCTATATACATCTGCTGACAGAGACTCTTTTCATAGAATGGCCCTTGTTGCCTAGGTTCCTTCATTTGAGGTTTAGCCACAAAAACCACAGCCCTTCTGCATTGTTGGTGTAGTTGGAGACATTCAGTATATGATTAGATGATCCTGAGCTTGCTGACATAAAATTATAGTGTTGGAGAGTCTAGGAAAGCCTGAGAATTTTTTCTTTTTACAGTCTAACAATTTCTCTCTTTTACAGCTTGAGAATTTCTTGATTCAAGATATGCAATTTTTAAAAAGCAGTGTTTTTGTTTTTGTTTTACATAGTGACTTCATTCAGGTTATTGGCTATTCAAGATAATTCAAACTTCATTTTTCCATAGAAGCAATTGTTTGTAATTTAAAAATCACAACAAACTGAGGGTTTTGGAGGGGAGGGGGGTGGGGGTTGGGTGAGCCTGGTGATGGATATTGAGGAGGGCACGTACTGCATGGAGCACTGGGTGTGGTACATGAACAATGAATCTTGGAACACTGAAAAAATAAAATAAAATTAATTGGAAAAAAATTAAAAAATAAAAAATATCTTTTATCTGCACTTGGAAGAAAATGTTAATATGTATATTTTTAACTTTTTTTATTATGCTTATTTAGCTAACACATAGTATACCATTAGTTTTTGATGCTGTGTTCAATGATCATAGTTGCATGTAATACCCAGTGCTCATCACAACATATGCCCTACTTAATACCCATCACCCAGCTACCACAATCCCACACACATCTCCCTTCTGTAACCCTCAGCTTTTTTCCCGGAGTCCAGAGTCTCTCATAGTTTGTTTCTCTCTCTGATTTCTTCTCCTTCAGTTTTCCCTCCCTTCCCTGATGATCCTCTGAGCTATCCCTTATGTTCTACACATGAGTGAAACCATATGATAATTGTCTTTCTCTGGTTGACCTATTTCACTTAGCATAATCCCCTCCAGTTCCATCTATGTCGATGCAAATGGTAGGTATTCATCTTTTCTGATGGCTGAGTAATATTCCATTGTATACATGAACCACAACCACATACCCATTCATCTGTTGAAGGACATCTTGGCTCCTTCCACAGTTTGGCTATTGTGAACATTGCTGCTATGAATGCTGGGGTGAAGGTGCCCCTTCTTTTCACTACATCTGTATCTTTGGGGGAAATACTCAAAGTGCAATTGCTGGATTATAAGGTAACTCTATTTTTAACTTCCTCAGGAACCTCCATACTATTTTCCAGACTAGCTGCACCAGCTTGCATTCACACCAACAGTGTAAGAGGGTTCCATTACTGGCAAAAATTAACAAGGCACAAAAAAACAAATATTAACAAGGATTTGGAGAAAGGGTGTAAGGTGGTATCTCATTGTGGCTTTGATTTGTATTCCCCTAATTACAAGTGACATGGAGCATTTTTTGATGTGTCTGTTAGCCATTTGTATGTCTTCTTTGGAGAATTATTTGTTCATGTCTTCTGCCCATTTCATGACTGGATTATTTATTTTTGGAATGGTGAGTTTGAGAAGTTTTATAGATCTTGGATACCAACCCTTTATCTGTAGTGTCATTTGCAAATATCTTGTCCCATTCCATGGGTTGCCTCTTAGTTTTATTGACTGTTTCCTTTGCTGTGCAGAAGCTTTTTATCTTGAGGAAGTCCCAAAAGTTCATTTTTGCTTTTGTTTCCCTTGCCTTGGAGACGCATCTTGGAAGAAGTTATTGTGGCTGATGTGTAAGAGGCTACCCATGTTCTCTTCTAGGATTTTTATGGGCTCCTGTCTCGCATTGAAGTCTTCCATCCATTTTAAGTTTATTATTGTGTATAGTGTAAGAGAATGGTCCAGTTTGATTCCTCTGCATGTGCTTGTCCAATTTTCCCAGCACCATTTACTGAGGAGACTGACTTATTTTCCATTGGATATTTTTTTCTGATTTGCGGATGATTAGTTGACCATAGAGTTAAAGGTCCATTTCTGGGGTCTCTATTCGGTTCCACTGATATATGTTTCTGTTTTCGTGCCAGTTGTGGCAGAGCAAGCTGTCTTGATGATCACAGCTTTGTAATATAGCTTGAAGTCAGGCATTGTGATGTCCTTGGTTTTGGTTTTCTTTTTCAACATTACCCTGGTGATTTGGGGTCTTTTCTGGTTCCATACTAATTTTAGGATTGTTTGTTCCAGTTCTGTGAAAAATGTTGATGGTATTTTGATAGAAACTGTATTGAATGTGTAGATTGCTCTGGGAAGCATAGACATTTTAAGAATATTTATTCTTCCAATCCATGAGCATGGAATATTTTTCCAGCTTTTTGTGTCTTCTTCAATTTCTTTCATAAGTGTTCTGCAGTTTCTAGAGTATAGATCCTTTACCTCTTTGGTTAGGTTTATTTCTAGGTATCTTATGGGTTTTGGTGCTATTGTAAATGGAACTGATTCCTTAGGTTCTCTTTCTTCAGTTACATTGTTAGTGTATATAAATGCAACTGGTTTTTGTGCATTCATTTTGTATCCATATTGTGGAGTTCAGTTTTAAGTAATTAATTCTAACCATAAGTTAGTGTAGATTACTGTTCCTCCATGACAGGCTTCATTTTAAGCCAGAAAAAGACAGGCCTAGGCTACAGGCGTGAAACTATTCCTGGAATTTAGATTCTTCCACTTCCCTGTGTGACGCCTAGCCCCTGAGTTGTTCAAATGCACCAATGAAATGCATAGATTTAGGTAATTGCCTATAAAGAATAAGGAACTCACCTACGTGTGTAGTGACATATGTGCTTGTTTACTCGAGTGCATAAAAATGCTGGGAAGGGGAGAGGCAGGGCTTCTCACCTTAGCACTGTGCTGTGTCACATGTGCCAGTGGGAGCCCCAACTAGCTGGAAATAAATCCTCTTGCTGTTGCATCTAGCCTGTCTTTTGTGGGTTGTTTTGGGGAGGGTCTCGATCTGGACACAACATCCTCATGTCATCTGTAAAGAGAGAGTTTAACTTCTTTGCCAATATTGTTGCTTTCATTTTAAATCTTTTTGTCGTCTGATTGTTGAAGCTAGGACTTCTAGCACTATTTTGAACAATAATGGTGAGATTGGACAGCCTTGTCATGTTTCTGATCTTAGGGGAAAAGCTCTTAGTTAAGAGCTAAAAAGCTAAGAGATTTCCTCCATTGAGAGTTATACTCATTGTGGGCTTTTCATAGATGGCTTTTATGATATTGAGGTATGTTCCTTTATCCCTACACTTTGAAGAGTTTTAATCAGGAAAGGATGCTGTATTTTGTCAAATGCTTTTTCTGCATCAATTGAGAGGATCATATGGTTCATGTCTTTTCTTTTATTAATGTGCTCTATTACATTGATTGATTTGTGAATATTGAACCATTCCTATCATCCCAGGGATAAATCCTACCTGGTAATGATGGATAATCCTTTAATGTACTGTTGGATCCTATCAGCTAGGATCTTGTTGAGTATTTTAGCATCCATGTTCATTAAGGATATAGGACTGTAATTCTCTTTTTTGATGGGATCTTTGCCTGGTTGTAGGAGCAAGGTAATGTTGGCCTCATAGAAGGAATTTGGAAGTTTTCCTTCTGTTTCTATTTTTTGAAACAGCTTCAGGACAATAGGTATTATTTTTTATTTAAATGTTTGGTAGAATTCCCCTGGTAAGCCATCTGACCCTGGACTCTTGTTTTTTGGGAAATTTGATTACTGCTTCAATTTCATCATTGGTTATTGGTCTACTCAAATTGTTGATTTCTTCCTATTGCAGTCTTGGTACTTTATAAGTATCCAGGAAGGCATCTTTTTCTTCCAGATTGCTTAATTTGCTGGCTTATAGTTGCTGGTAGTAATTTCTAAGAATTGTTTCTATTTCCTTGGTGTTAGTCATGATCTTTTCCTTTTCATTCATCATTTTATTAATTTGGGTCCTTTTCCTTTTCAATACATCTGGCCAGAGGCTTATTGGTTTTATTAATTCTTTCAAAAAACCAGCTTATAGTTTTGTTGATCAGTTCTGTTTTTCTGGTTTCTCTTTCATTGATCTCTGCTCTAATCTTCATTATTTCTCTTCTTCTGCTGGGTTTATGCTTTATTTCCCATTCTTTCTACAGCTCCTTTAGGTGTAAGGTTAGCCTGTGCATTTGGGAGTTTTCCAATTTTTGAGAGAGACTTGGATGGCTATGTATTTCCCCCTTTGAATGCTTTTGCAGTATACCATAGGTTTTGGACTAAGGTGTTTTTATTCTCATTAATTTCTATGAATTGTCTAAATTCTTTAGTTTCTTGGTTGACCCAATCATTCTTTAGCAGAATGTTCTTTAACTTCCATGTGTTTGAATTCCTTCCAAATTTTTTCTTGTGTTATTGAGTTCCAGTTTCAAAGCATTGTGATCTGGAAATATGCAGGGAATAATCTCAATATTTTAGTATCAGTTGAGACCTGATGTGTGACCCAGTGTGTGGTCTTTTTTTGTTTTTGTTTTTCATTTTTTTTTAATATTTTTACTTAAAATATGTCAAATATATCTCATAGGTATTTCCTATTTTTTATATTGGACAAACTAAATTTTATTTAATTTTATTTTTTAATTTTAATTTTTCATTTAGTTTTATTTTTTCAGTGTTCCAAGATTCATTGTTTATGCACCACATCCAGTGCTCCATGCAATATGTGACCTCCTTAATACCCATCACCAGGCTTACCCATCCCCCATCCCCTAAAACCCTCAGTTTGTTTCTCGGAGTCCACAGTTTCTCATGGTTTGTCTCCCCCTCTGATTTCCCCCCACTTCACTTATCCTTTTCTTCTGTGGTCTTTTCTGGAGAAAGTTCTATGTGCACTCGAGAAGAATGAGTTTTCTGTTTTAGGATGGAATGTTCTGTATATATCTACCAAGTCCATCTGGTCCAATGTGTTATTCAAATCCCTTCTTTCTTTGTTGATCTGCTTAGATGATCTGTCCATTGCTGTGAGTGGAGTGTGGAGATCTCCTCCTATAATGTATTTTTATCAATATGTTTCTTTATTTCAGTTTTTAATTGGTTTATATAATTGCCTGTTCCTATGTTGTGGGCATAAATATTTACAATTGTTAGATCTTCTTGTTGGATAGACCCTTTTAATAATATAATGTCCTTCTACATCTTTTATTATTGCCTTTGTTTTAAAATCTAATTTGTCTGATATGAGTATTGCTACTCAAGCTTTCTTTTGAGGTTCATTACCATGGTAAATGCTTCTCCATAACCTCACTTTTAATCTGAAGGTATCTTTAGGTTCAAAATGAATCTCTTGTAGATAGCATATGGATGGGTCTTGCTTTTTTATCCCTGCACCCCTGTGTCTTTTGTTGGGAACATTCAGTCCATTTACATTAGAGTTACTATTGAAAGATATGAATTTAGTGCCATTTTATTGCCCATAAAGTTCCTGTTTGCATAAATTTTCTGTTTCTTTCTAGTCCTTCTGCCTCTTGGGTTTCTCCATCCATTCTGAGTGACAGCTTTGCAGGATGAAGTATTCTTGACTGCATATTTTTTTCATTTAGTACCCTGAATATGTCTTGTGAGCCTTTTCAGGCTTCCTGGGTTTCCGTGAACTGGTCTGATGTTATTCCAATGCTCCTTCCTCCATATGTAAGGAACCTCATCTCCCTGGCTATTTTCACAATTGTTTCCTTGGCTGTAAAATTTGCAAGCTTCACTATTATATATTGGGGTGTTGATCTATTTTTATTGATTTTGAGAGGGGTCCTCTCTGCCTCTTGGACTATAAGACTTGTTTCCTTCCCTGGATTAAGGAAGTTATCAGCTATGATTTGCTCAAAAATACCCTCTAACCCTCTCTCTCTCTCTCTATCCCCCCTCGGGAATCCCAATAATTCTGACATTGGAACATTTCATGGCATCATTAATCTCTTCAATTCTTTTCTCATGTGTTACTAGCAGCCTATCTCAGTCCACTTCCTTCTTTTTCATCAGCTTATCTTCTAGATCACTAATTTTCTCTCCTGCCTCATTTACCTTGGCTGTCAGAACATCCAACTTAGACCACATCTCATTCACAGCATTTTTTAGTTTGGCTTGATTAGATCTCATTTCTGCTTTTAGAGATTCTATATTGTCACTAATGCTTTTTTCAAGCATAGCTTTTGACCTCCTGATTGTTGTCTTGAATTCTGTCTCTGATATTTTACTTATATCCATATCCATTAGTTCTGTGGCAGATGGCATTTTCTCTGTTTCTTTTCCTTGTCGAGAGTTCCTCTTTCTAATCATTCTGTCAAGGGAGGGTTGAGTGAATGAACAGAGTCCAAAATTTCAACCACGACCCAGGCATGATGTACGCTAGCAAAATCCAGAGTGGCCAGAAGCCACTACCAAAAAAACACAAGAGTAAAATTTATAAAATTAAAAAAAAAAAATTTAAAAAGAGAGAGCTGAAGAGAAAAGTGTCTATAATCTCTCAATGTGGACAAATCTCTCAGGGTGTTTCAGGTGTTCCTGGCTGTATTTTGGTCTGTGTATTAGAGGACAATACTTCCCAAAATTACAAGGAAAGTAAAACGTGCACATATATAAAAGTAAAACTGAATAGTGAAAAAAGTACTACAATAAAGCATATATCTATAAAAATATAGGTTTGAAACATACAAGTTAAAAAGTTACTATGAAATAAAAGTTGATATAATAAACATCTATTTGAAATGAGAAAAAGATATAAAGAAAAAACATAAAAGAAGTATAAGAAAAAGGAAGAAAAAAAAAGAAAAGAAGAGTTTTATCTGAAAAATAAAAAAGCCATGAGGCAATGCCTCAAGCTCATTATACTGTTTTCCACTCATGTTGGGATTTTACCATCTTATGGTTTTACCATTTACCATCATATATTTACCATCTTATGATTTTACCATATCCACACCCACTCATGTTGGGATTTTACCATACCAACTTATGGGGTCCATAATTTTGTTGTCCACTTGCTCTTCCAGCCTGTCTTCTGGTGGAGGGGCCTTCCGTGCTATTTCCCAGGTAACCCTGCTTGGGCCCAGTGGAAACTGGTCTTCTGTGCTTTTGTTCCCTGGTGGCTTTCTCCTCCACTTCTGAGGGTCAGAGCAAAAATGGCCACACCCAAACCTCTGGCTCAGAGCAGAGAAATTGCAGCCTGCTCTCTTCACGAAACTGTCTAAGACAGTCTGTTTCCATATGTGCCACCAAAAACTGCCACCTCCCTCAGTGTGCGCCCACATCGACTCTCTCAGAGGTAGTCCCAGGGGCCTAGGAGTATCACTGCCCTTTATGCTCCTAAAGTCTGGAGTTGTCATGCTCTCACCTACATGCCCCTGAAGCTCCTGGATCCTGTCTGGGCACTGCTCTAAGGCCCTTTCCGCACCACTACTGCTCTGTGAGTTTTTGCCCAGTTGCAGGTGCAGGTTCCTGATTTTTTTCAGGCTGCCCAATAGAAAAGTGATTCTCAACAAGCCGGGCTTGCAGTTATGATGATATGAGCTGAAAGTCTCTTCTTAGGATTGCTGATCATAAACTGTTTCCTGGTTCCACTGCCCAGCACTATGCCAGTCCAGGAAGACCCTTTGGCTCTGAGGATTCTTATATCCTGAGACCAATATGTTCTACCTAGAATTCTGATTTTTCATTTGCAGAGCCCCTCTTAGAGAGTGATGTTGCTCCCTAGTGCAGATATCTATGGGTTCCAATTTTGTGCTCCAGTGTTATATCACTTTCCAGGACCCACCTTATGGAGGCTCCCTCTTTATCTTATATTTTCCACAGATTCATGGTTCCACATGTCTTATCTTGTAGAAAGCAGTCACTTTAAAACTTTCTTCATTGCTCTATGGCCCTCTCCTGAATCATTTCTTGTATCTAAAGGTTTGCCCTCTGTCTTGCTTTTCTATTTTCTTCATTTGTTTTTGTTTGTTTGTTTGTTTGTTTTTCGGTTTTTTTGGTATCACCTTTTTAAAATTTTTTATTTATTTTTTATTTTTTTCCCAAATATGTTTATTTTATTTTTTCAGTGTTACAAGATTAATTGTTCCTGTACCACACCCAGTGCTGCATGCAATACATGCCCTCCTCAATACCCACCAGGCTCACCCGACCCCCCACCCCCTCCCCTCCAAAACCCTCAGTTTGTTCCTCAGAGTCCGCAGTCTCTCATGGTTCATCACCCCCTCTGATTTCCCCCCATTTCCCCTTCCCTTCCTTCTCACAATGCCCTCTATGTTTTTCTTTATGCTCAGCATGTGAGACCATAAGAAAATTGGCTCTCTCCACTTGACTTTTTTCCTCCGCATAAGTGAAGTCCTTTACAGTCCCATCCACCTTGATACAAAAGTTGGATATTCGTCCTTTCTAATGGAGGCAAAATATTCCATTGTATATATGGACCATATCTTCTTTATCCATTCATCTGTTGAAGGGCATTTTGGTTCTTTCCACAGTTTGGCGATTGTGGCCATTGTTGCTATGAACATTGGGGTGCATGTGGTTCTTCTCTGTAATGCATCTGCTTCTTTGGGGTAAATACCCAGGAGTGCAATGGCAGGGTCATAGGGTAGCTCTATTTTCAACTTCTTGAGGAATCTCCACACTGTTTTCCAAAGTGAC